>JUFY01023398.1:8946-16446 GCA_001855655.1 Leptopilina clavipes | reverse complement strand
GAGTAAATAAATAAATTAAATACCGAATAAATGAACAAACAATAAACAAATAATAAAATAATTAAACAAATAATGAAGTAAGTAATTAAATAAATAAATTAATTAAATTCTGAATAAATAAACAAATAATTAAACTAATAATTAAATACTTTAGTTAGTAAATAAATAAACAAAGGAAAAAAAGGAAAAATTAATTAATAAACATATAAATAAACAAATAGGTTAATAAATAAATAAACAAATAAATAAGCAAACAAACAAATAAATAAACAAATAAATAAATAAATAAACAAAAAAACAAATAAATAAACAAATAAATAAATAATTAAATAAGCAAATAAATAATAAAATAATTAAACAAATAATGAAATAAGTAATTAAATTAATTAATTAAATACCGAATAATTAAACAAATAACGAAGCAAGTAAATAAATAAATTAATTAAGTACCGAATAAATAAACAAACAGAAGGAAAAATACAAAGCTTCCTCCACGAGGAAGCAATTAATTAATTAACGTATAAATAAACAAATAGGGAAATAAATAAATATAAATGAAGGAAGAAAAATTAAAGTTAATAAATAAATAAATGTATATTTATAATATATACATATATAAATTTATATGTATATGTATGTAGGGTCCCAGGAGACGTACTGAATTTAAATTTCAAATTTGGAGCGTGTCGCAGGGTGTGACGGTATGCATAGTAGTGCCTGTCGACCCTAACTCACTCCTCCGATAGTTTCGAACCCCCTTACCCCCCAACCCGTCGTCCTGTCACTCTCTCTCTCTCTCTCACTTGCTCTCATCACGTTTTTCTGATATACCACTGCACTTGTTCTTGTCGCAATCCCTGCACCTTTTCTATATCCACCAATCACATCTTCGTCACCATTTCTCGCGATCTCACACAACATCGTAACTCCCACGTTACTTTTTTTTCATTTTCTATTTTCTATTAGGTTCCGCATACGAGGAATAGAAAATTTTCTACATTCATATTCGAAATCACGTTTCAATTTTTTTTTGGTTTTTTTTTTCTCTTTATAAAAAGTGGAAGAAATTTATATTTTGTCAAAAAAAAAATAGATATTTTTGTGTTAAAAAGAAAAAAAAAATTTTACTTTGACTCATTTTTTTTTTGATAAAATGAAACGTTGGCAATCTAGATATATATTTGTGTGGAATGAAAAGTGGGCCAAAAGTCAAGGTTCAGAAGGTGTTATTTAGACAGGAAGTGGAATTTGTTTTAATTGAAAAAAAGGAAAAGAATTTTTTTTTTTTTGAATTAACAAAAGTTTTAAATGAATTCAGATTTTATCTTTTGGATAAAATAAAATGTGGATTCAAAAGAGAAATTCAATTTAAATGAAGCTTCCTGCCTCGATTTCGTGGAGGGCAGCGAAAGAGAGAGAGAGAGAGAGAGTACAAAAGTCAGTGAGAAGTATTTCTAAAGGAGTCTTAAGGACGGTTTCCTGACTTTTGTGATTGGGTTGAAAATTTTCTGATTGTGAGAATAATAGTCAAGTAACTTGGCAAAGGTATTCTCATATCTCGTGAATTTCAAATTTTTCATAATGGTTTTAGAATCAAGAAAAAGAGAATTTTTTTTTTGAAAAATTATAATACATAAATTAAAAATAATAAATTATTTTTAAAAATAATTTTTTATAAAATACTTTTTTTTATCGTGAATCATTTTTCATTACTTTTAATAACTTTGAATCATTAGTTTAATACTTCAGTTGGAAGATGGAGAAACATCAGTTTTCAATCAATTTTTAATTGCATTTTCCATCTTCTCTTAAATTTTAATTTTCCACTTTTTGTTACTTTAATTATCCATCTTCTGTTACTTCAATTTTCCGCCTTTTGTTACTTCAATTTTCCACTAATTGTGACTTGAATTTTCCATTTTCCGTTACTCAAAGTTCCCACCTTTTGTTACTTGAATTTTCCACTTTTTGTTACTTGAATTTTCCATCTTTTGTTACTTGAATTTTCCACTTACTCGAATTTTCCACCTTTTGTTACTTGAATTTTCCATTTTCTCGAATTTTCCACTTTTTGTTACTTGAATTTTCCACTTACTCGAATTTTCCATCTTTTGTTACTTGAATTTTCAACTTACTCGAATTTTCCACCTTTTGTTACTTGAATTTTCCACTTTTTGTTACTTGAATTTTCCACTTACTCGAATTTTCCATCTTTTGTTACTTGAATTTTCCATTTTCTCGAATTTTCCACCTTTTGTTACTTGAATTTTCCACCTCTTGATACTTGAATTTTCCATTTTCTCGAATTTTCCACCTTTTGTTACTTGAATTTTCCACTTACTTGAATTTTCCACCTCTTGATACTTGAATTTTCCATTTTCTCGAATTTTCCACCTTTTGTTACTTGAATTTTCAACTTACTTGAATTTTCCACCTTTTGATACTTGAATTTTCCATTTTCTCGAATTTTCCACCTTTTGTTACTTGGATTTTCCATTTTCTCGAATTTTCCACCTTTTGTTACTTGGATTTTTCCATTTTCTCGAATTTTCCATTTTTGTTACTTGAATTTTCGACTTTTTATTATGTTTTTCTTTTTTAATTTGTTTGGTTACTTTTCATTATCATTATCATTTGGTTTTGTTATTTTTTGTTATTTTTGATAAATGTTTGTACATAATTTTAACTCCTGTTGTTTTTTCTCTTCTATTTCGTTTAATTTTTCACCCCATTTGTTTTCATTTTCTGACGTTTGCAACGATTTTTATTTACCCTTCTCATTTTCTTTGGCAAGTACCTTTTCCTCTGATTTATTATTCTTATCTTCCTTCTCTCTGCTTATTTTCTTTTTTTTTTTTTTTTTTTTTTTTTGACACGCACACACGCACATTCCATGTGAAATCTTTCCCATCGGAAATCTCCACTTGGCCTACTTTTTATTACCTTTTCCCCAAAAACTTACAATAATTTTTCTCCCCTTCTTCTAGATTATTGTCTTTTCTAATTTATTTTCACTAGGTATTTATCCGGTATATCTTTCCGTAACTTTTTCTTCCAATTCCCCTTCCCTCCGCCAATTTTTTTTACCGGAAATTCCCTCTACTGTTTGTCCCAATTAATTTATTAATTTTTAAATTTCTTTTTAAAACAAAAAAAAAAAGAAATACATATAATTGTTATAATTTTCCAAAATTTCATCCTGTGAGGTGTGATAATAATTTTAATCATAATTAATGATACATTGTAATCACTTATTATTATTATTATTAATGGCAGAAATTTGGAGCAAAAAGAGATGGTAATCGTATACATTTCGTGATAAAGTGTAATTTATCATTTCTAATTAGAAATCCAATGATAACGAGAAATTTAGACGCGCGCATTTTGATATTGAACTTTTTCATGGTATTTAATTTCTTTTTAGACGAAAAGTGATTTAAAAAATACCATAAATAATTGATAAATTATTTGAAAAGTTTAGTAACAAAAAGGCAAAAAACGCAAGTAACAAAAGGTGGAAAATTTGAGAAACAGAAAGTGGAAAGGTCAAGTAAAAAAGAAGATGGAAAATTCGAGTAACAGAAGGTGGAAAATTTAAGTAACAAAAGATGGAAAATTCAAGTAACAAATGGTGGGAAATTCAAGTAACTAAAAATGGAAAATTCGAGTAACAAAAGGTGGAAAATTCAAGTAACATAGAAGGTGGAAAATTCGAGTAACAAAAGTTGGAAAATTCGAGTAACATAGAAGGTGGAAAATTCGAGTAACAGAAGATGGAAAATTTAAGTAACGAAAGGTGGAAAATTCGAGTAACAGAAGGTGGAAAATTCGAGTAATATAGAAGGTAGAAAAATCGAGTAACATAGAAGGTGGAAAATTCGAGTAACAAAAGGTGGAAAATTCGAGTAACAGAAGGTGAAAAATTCGAGTAACAGAAGGTGAAAAATTCGAGAAACAAAAGGTGGAAAATTCGAGTAACAAAAGGTGGAAAATTAAGGTAACAAAGGGTGGAAAATTCGAGTAACAGAAGGTGGAAAGTTTAAGTACTAAAAGGTGGAAAATTCAAGTAACATAGAAGGTGGAAAAATCGAGTAACAGAAGGTGGAAAATTCAAGTATTAATATGTTTAAATATTAAAGCAACAAAAGCGGATGATTAAAGTAACAAAAAGGTGGAAAATCAAAGTAGGAATTAGTGGAAAATTAAAAAAAATAAAAGAATTGAAATTTGAAGAAACTTGTATACATTAATCCATAATATGCGATATGAAGTATTATGATGTCTTATTCATATTTGATGTTTGAAATTACACCTTTCTGGATAATTTTCCGGCATTTGCTGCTTTTTGCCATCAGCTCTCTTGTGCCGTGCGGCTGATGTTTCAAACCTCTTTCGACATTGACGCAGCCAAGGAAAAGAGTTATGCGCTTGCTCGGGCGTAAATCAAACATAAATCTAACGCCTCGAGGGCACTTGGCAGCTTCGTGTCAGGGTTCTCGACTCTTGTGTATATGTATATATATTCGAAAGAAAGAAAGAAAGATCTTTCTTTCCTCCTTTGTTCCATTCCCTCCATCCTTCTCCTCCTCCTTCTTCTTCTTTTCATTAAGCATCATTTTTTCTTTGTTTCACTCTTGTTTTTTGTCTCACTTTTCCCCATCATTCTCCTTTTTTGAGAAAATTTAGGACTAGAAGGGAAAAGAGAGGGAGAAAATAAAGAAGAAGATAAAAAGTTTTCTTTCTCACTTTTCCCTATTATTTTCCTTTCTTGAGAAAATAGAGGAGTAGAAAAAAAGAGGGAGGGGGAAAATTTAGAAGAAGATAAAAAGTTTTCTGTCCCACTTTCCCCCATTATTTTCCTTTCTTGAGAAAATAGAGGAGTAGAAAAAAAGAGAGAGGGGGAAAATTAAGAAGAAGAAGAAGAGGATAAAACAGAAAGGAGAGAAAAAATCATACAGTGGGAGAGGAGAAGAAGGGATAATTAAAAACTGGTAAAAACAGTAGTGGAGGAGGAAAAAATGATAAAGATTATTGAAAAAAGGAGTAAAAAAAGAGTGTCAGAGAGAAAAATAGTGGAGGAGTGGAGAATAATACTGGAGGAGAAAAAGTAGGTCGAGATGGAGGTAGAGAAAGACAGAAAATATGGGGAAGAGAAGAAGAAAATGAAATATACGAAAAAAGGAAATTAGGGAATGGAGCAGTTTGCGAAAAGAAGGGAAAAAATAAAGATAAACGGAGAAGGAAATTAAAAGGAGATAAAAATAGTAATGGAGTAAGGAATGATAAAGATAAAAAAAAGGGACAAATGGAGTGAAGGAGAAGGAAATAAAAACACTTTCTGGAGAGTGAAGGAGAAAGAGTAACTAAGGAATAGAGGTAAAAAATAGGTATAAAAAAGAAGTAAAAGAAGATTCACAAAAAGATTCACAAAAAAAGATGAAATTCACAAAATAGTCTTTGGGAATGGAGGAAGTTGAGATAAAGAAGGAAAAAATAGACAAAAATTACAAGAAAAAATTAAACAGAGCCAAAATACCAATGGAGAATCTCGAGAGAGAGAGAGAGAGAGAGAGAGAGAGAGAGAGAGAGAGAGAGAAAGCACACATTAAAAATAAAGATTATGACAAAGAAGGAGAAAAGAACCCTTTGAAAATAAATCTAAAAAAAATCCCCAAAGAATTAAAACAGGAATGTAAAAAACGTAGAATAACCGATTAAAAAGGAAAGAAAGAAAGAGTGTATAAAAAAAAGAGAGAGAGAAATAAATAAAATTGAAGGAAGCGAAATTATTGCTCAAAAGGTGGGAGGAAACAAGAGATGAAAGGGGGGTGGGGGAGGGGGCACTCTGACAAATTGGAAGGCAGTTAATGTCGTTGCGGAGGCGTTGCCTCCAAAAGTTTTTTTTTATCGTCAAGACAAGTCAGAGAGAAAGAGAGAGAGAGAGAGAGAAAAAGAGAAAGAAAAGAGAGAGAGAGAGAGAGAGAGAGAGAGAGAGAGACACTGGCAACATTTTTAGAGTCGAAATAAAGTCGGAAATTTAGAAAGATCCCCTTGCGACGAGGGCGACGACGTTATAAGATCGTAGGTGGTCTCTTTGTCGTTACCTACAAACTACTATATATATATATATATATTCTCCATTTTCTCTGTTTCTTAAGTTCGCGAGCTGTCCAAGAATCGCACTTAAAAACTCCTTCACTGACAAGACTCATTTTCACAAACGACCCATTTCCACCAGACTCGAATGTAGCCTGAAAATCTCCATTTATCCTGATTTTTTCTTCTGTTAATTATTTATTCATTTATTCATATTTATTTATTTATATTTATTATTATTTATGTACTATTTTTGTTAGTTGACTAATTGCATTATTTCCTATTTTTAGCAATTGCTTCTTAATATTTTTTTACTTGGTAGTTAATTATTTATTTACTGACTGTATTGATTAACTAATCAGTTATTTCTTTGTTTATTTACTGTCCTTATTAATAAAATGATTAGTTTATATTATATTAAAGTCACTGAACTACGTGGCAGAACTATTTTTTTCCAATTTGACTGAAAGTAGTAAAATTTCTACATTACCGACACTTTTTACCGTTTTCTTTCTATTTCCTTCTTATTATTTCTTTCACTTGTGACATTTTTCTTTAGATTTTAATACCATTTGCTAATTTGGGATCTAAACTACGTTCCACAACTATTTTTCCTCCAATTTGATTAAAAATAGTAAGATTTCTACATTACCGACACTTTTTACCGTTTTCTTTCTATTTCCTTCTTATTATTTCTTTCAATGGTGACATTTTTCTTTACGTTTTAATACCATTTGCTATTTTGGGATCTAAACTACGTTCCACAACTATTTTTCCTCCAATTTGATCAAAAATAGTAAGATTTCTACATTACCGACAATAGTTTCCGGATTGTTTCTCGAAAACTGTAGATCGTATTTTCACTATTTTGGAAGCATTCGCTTGTTTCATGTCTAAGCCACGTACCATAGTAATTTTTTCCCGATTTTTCAAGTTTTTACTCAGATTTCTGCATTACCGACAAGTTTGTCCGCCTTTTTTCTCTAAAACCATGAATCCCATTCTGACGATTTTTCAACTATTGGCTCTTTCGAACTTGAAGCTAAGTGCCTTAAGTAGTTTTTGCCAAATTTGACAAAAAATAGTAAAATTTCTACATTACCGACCATACCTCAACTTTCCAAAAAATACTTTTCCTACTGTTTTTCCTCCTAGAAAGTATTTATTTTCTTATTTTTCTCAATGAAAATACAAAAGACTCGTTAAAATTGTAAAAAGTGAAAATTTTTTTCAGAGATTTTAGTTTTTTTTTTAAAGGGGGTCAAAAGAGAAAAGAAAATGGTGAATGGCGAATTGTCCAAGGTTCATTAGTAATAGAATTTTACGAGGCGAGATAACCCAAGGCTGTTTCATCACTTGTGTCTCGGTGGTGGTTCATTAATAATACAGGTAGTCCCGCGACTA
>JUFY01023396.1:53187-72406 GCA_001855655.1 Leptopilina clavipes | reverse complement strand
ATATAACAGATTTTTCATTTTACACAATTTCTATTTAAGCAACTTTTTATTTTAAAGAAATTTAATTTAAGCGAATTTAATTTATTAAACATTCAACAGAATTTTCAGTGAGTTGAATTATTAAATGACTGAATTTCCATCTCACCGAATTTTCATTTGCTCGAATTTGTATTTGCACGAATTGTCATTTGATAGAATTCTTAAAACGACGAATTTTTACTTGACAGAATTATCATTTGCCCAAACAAACATTTTGCGCCGAAATATTTCGGCGCAAAATGTTTGTTTGGGCAAATGATAATTCTGTCAAGTAAAAATTCGTCGTTTTAAGAATTCTATCAAATGACAATTCGTGCAAATACAAATTCGAGCAAATGAAAATTCGGTGAGATGGAAATTCAGTCATTTAATAATTCGAATCACTGAAAATTCTGTTGAATGACATTTTTGATAAATTAAATTCAGTTAAATTAAATTTCTTTAAAATAAAAAGTTGCTTAAATAGAAATTGTGTAAAATGAAAATTCTGTTATATAATAATTCGGTGATCTAATATTATGTTAAAATAATAATTGTCTTTTGAGTAAAAATGCGGGTTAATTTAAATTCGAAAAATTAAAATTCGGCTTGAAACTATTTATCTAATAAAATTCGATAAAATAAATATTCTAACTATTAATTTTTATGGGATATTCATGCGCTCCTAAAAAATGGAAAGATTTATTTTTTTTTAACTGTAATATTCAGTTCAATTATTAGAATTAAAGAAAATTTCTTACATAAAAATCACGGCAAAAAGCTTTGTTAACAAAGGACTTAGTGCGGTTTAGCACTAAGATATTTTTTTACGTCATCACACGTATATTTCATTCCATTAGCTATGACTATATTATGCACACATTTATACCATTTATACTTATAGGCATATAACATATTAAGTACAGTATAAATATATCAAGAATAATACAAACTGTTTGTTTTCTTTTATAGATATAATTTTCACTTTCCATAATTACGCGAAGAAAGTTTATAGACATTTTCGCTATATGTATATGCATATAAATACGTGTATTATTCTTTCGTTTAAGTATATAATTCCGCAATGACTCTTTCGTAATTCTCACGCGAGTAATCAGGAAATTCTTCTAACACAGCATTTAATTCGAGACTGAATTTCGTTCGATCGCACACTTAGCCTATCAATCAATTTTATTTATTGCCGCAGTGTGTTATAATTAGCAAAAAAAAAGATAATAATAAATAAAATAAAGTGCTCACACTGGCAAATTTGGAAAATCTTCTTGGAACTTGTTACCATATTTATACTTTTAGGTCAATATGAAGTATAATATACCAATAACGGTTTTCTCTTTTTTTTAATAATACTTTTTAAATAATAATTGCCAAAATAAAATATTAGACGTTATTCTACAAAGAATATTCAATTATTTAATATTTATTTTTAAAAGATATCTTTCACAGGGTGTCCTGTAATCCTACTATAACTATTTTCGGTGGACCAAATTCCAAATTTTTTAAATATTTTTTATTTACTTATTGCTATTCATATATTATTTTTTACACGTAAAAATATATTTATCATTTTTAAGTAAACCTTTTACATAATTTAAAATCACAATTTCTAATACATATATCACTGAAAAAAAAATTTATTTGATTCAAATAATCGATTACTTGTCTATTATCAAACTTGGTAAAGTTCCGAACGTTCAAATGAACGAAATTTATTTATTTTTTCTCCAAGATCAAATTTTATTATTAGTAATTTTGCGTAATTTATTTTTGAATAAATTACGAAGCTTCAAAAAATTTAATTTACGTTTTTTGCAGTCAGTAATTTTTGGAAATATTTATATAGAAAAATTTATTTCGTTCATTTGAACTTTCACAACTTTTGAATCATTATTATCAATAAAATATTTGATTGTATCAAATAATCTTTATTTCAGTCAATTAAATGGTATTTGATTCAAATACAGAAATTATTGATTTAAATATAGCTTATTTGATTTAAATAAAAATTATTTGGTTCAAGTAAATATTTATTTGATAATAGTCAAGTAATCGGTTATTTGAAACAAATAAATTTTTTATTCAGTGATATGTAAGAATAAAATATTTGGAAATTATTATCAGATATAGAACATAATTTATTTTCACAAATCTTTTAGCTGCTCATCAATTGAGGCGGCAATCACTTTTAAAGTATCTGCAAGTCTTTTGGCTTTTGGTTTGTTAGTACTTTTTCTTTGGACTCATTTTCTTTAATCTTTCCTTCTGCTTCATATTTTTCGATTCTTTTCTTATTTCTCAAATCATCTCGATGTGTTTCATGGGCATTTCTCATACAATTTATAGTAAAAACTTAAATTTCTAATAAAAATTCCCGATTTGACGAAAAATTCCTGATGGTTATATTCCCGGAATTCCCGGTTAGTATATACCAGATATAGACAGCCTGCTCTCAGAACTGTAAACATATGCGGAAATTATTAAATTATTACAATTTGTAATTTGGTTCAATGTGAGATAACCCAATGGTAAATGGTGTATACAATTACGCAATTCAGCAAAAAAGAAGAAATGTATACATATGTGAACACTAAAGTGAGTGTTCAGTAATACAGTATAAACATACTACTTTCAGATAGAATGTTTAAATAAACTATAAGAAAAATTAAAAATATACTACTTATGACAAGAAATTGTAAATTTTATTTATTTATTTACAGTATAAAAATTTTATTCTTTCTTAAATTAAATTAATCAATAAAATTAAACACTCGCAACTTTTTTGTGCTAAATAAATAAATAAATATAAAAACCGCTGCAAAGTTGAAGTTGAAATTTTTGTGTTCATTTCATAAACACTTATGGAAATTTTCTTTCTTTACAAATACATATTATTTATTACAATCTTTATTTATTACAATAAATTATTTATGTAATGTTTTTATTATACATTTCATTTGTATGTAATTTAGTATTATTATTTATTAAAATTTAAATCAATTTCAAAAATATTATCAAAAACGACCACATTTTCTTTTTTCGGAAAATAGGTTTTATGAAAAATTCTGAATTCTAAAAAATATCAATAACTTCTTAATTTTAAGTCGCATAAAGTTTAAAAATAGGTCATTCGTTTTCTTTAAGGCGTATATAAAATTGATACAAAATATTAAAACTTAGATGACAATTTAATATACTGTTATTTGATTTAAATAACCGATTACTTGTCTATTATCAAATAAATATTTACTTGAATCCAAATAATTTTTATTCAATCAAATAAACTATAATTGAATCAATAATTGCTGTATTTGAATCAAATACCATTAAATTGACTCAAATAAAGTTTATTTGATAAAAATAAATATTTATTTGATAATAGACAAGTAAAATCGATTATTTGAATCAAATAATAAATTTTTTTTCAGTGTAAAAAAATTCACATTTTTCAAAATTTCCATTTTGTGAAATGTCAATAAGTTTGGTTAACATGGCAGCAGAATTTCCAATAATAGGTCAAAAGAAGCATCTAAAAAAGATGTACAAAATTAAGAAAGACTACTAATTTTATATGTCTCCCGATGAAATCTCAAAATTAAAAAAAAATCATCCCTATAGCTCTTAAACTCGAGATATTAAAGAAAATTTAATGTACGGAATGACATTTTTTTTAAATGTTGATTTTAGATTTCTAAGGTCTCAAAATGTAAAGAAAAGTTAAAAATCGGATTTGCCAGCAAAATAACTAAAAGTAAATTTTTTTAATTTTGTAGGTACATATTTGAAAAAATTAAACATTTAAAAATTTTTAAAATGATAATTATGATATTCAGTGTATGCAGAATTTAGTTTGTAATTTTATTATTCAATGGTCCCTTTGTATTTTTCAAAAATAAAATT
Source organism: Leptopilina clavipes (assembly GCA_001855655.1). NCBI lineage: Eukaryota > Metazoa > Arthropoda > Insecta > Hymenoptera > Figitidae > Leptopilina > Leptopilina clavipes. The sequence goes on along the minus strand of JUFY01023396.1, from coordinate 68,473 downwards.
TATAGTTTCGTGATCTATATAAATGAAAACGTTTCAGTTCAAAGCTTGCTGTAAACAAAGGAAACGTATTCCAAATTATAGCTTAAATATAGTAAATTATTCCCAGGGAATAACTCTCATTAACCCTTTCATGCCCGACGGTTTTAAAACGACAACACGTCATTTAGAAAATTAAGTTGCTAGTGTCTAAGAAAAATGTTGCAACGGTTTTTTTTCAAATACATAACGAATAAATGTCATAAAAAATTAACAAAAAAAAATCAAAATTTAAAATCTTTTTTTTAAATCAAAAAATATTTACAAATTCCAAATTAAATAATTAATAAATAATTTAAAAATATTTTTTCATAAAAACTGAAAAAAATGTTAAACTAGTTTAAAAAAAATTAGTATATAAATAATAAATTAAAATGCAAAAATAGTTAATATAGAAAAATAATAATTAACAATGAAAGAAAATTTTTAAATGGGAAAAGAAATAGATTTGTCAAGGTTCCACAAATTTCCCTCGAATTTCTTATATAAGGCAGGTGTAAAAAAGAACACAGGTGTTGAAAAGATCAGGTTTAAGATCGAGTTTATCTTTTCAAGCTAAAGATGTGCCATAAAAGCTCTCCTCTCTCACACACGATACTTGGAGAGAGAAAAGTTAAAGAGTCCCATCTTTGTGACACATGCCTCTGGATAAATTGAATGGAAATACGCAAAAATACATATACCTTTACTCTGGACAAAAGAGAAAATAAGGGGAAAAAATTTATTTTTTCTTACAAAAAAAACAAGCGAAAAATACAATTTTGATCAGACGGTGAATTTCTCTTGAAGGACGTATAGTGTAATCATAAGTCCTTCTTCTTCCCTCTCAATAAAAAAATATATAATATAATATATATAGAGTGAATGAATAAACGAGAATGTAGATAAGCCCTATGTGAATCTTTTTTCCCCCTGTTCCGCTTCTTGTAATGAACGCACACTATATGTCTCGCACCTCCTCGATGCTACATTGACTATCGGGATAATTAAAAACTGCATTAATAGGAAGGTGGAAGAGACGCGAGACGAGAAATTCCCACGAGATACAATGAACACCCACCCAGAAGACAATGGCCCCTTCCTTGGGTTCAGAATACGTACCTATACAAACTTTTACTAAAACCTAATCGTTGCTTTCTTGTTCTACCTCACTTCAAACCCAGAAATTATTTCGACCACAAGAAAAATTATTTTTCGTTCCAAATGATTCAACTCTTGGAATAAAGAGCGTTCAGGAACTGACACGTTTAAATTCTTTCAAAAATTGTAAAATTCAAAATACACAAATAGAAAGAAAATAATTTTTGTATATATTTGAGATAAAAAACAATAATTCTATAGACATAATGAATGTAAAAACTGAAGGCATAATTGTAGAAGGCAATTATAACATAAAATAGTCTTGAGAATGACAACAACCTTAAAAAGAAAAAAAAAAAGTTCGAACACGGAAAAGAGAAACGTGTTTTCCAGCTTCTTTTATACGAGTTTAGATAAACTTCTATATCACCTTCGTGACAGAAAACGATTTCTGTTTTCCCAAGGTTTGCAAGTGTACAATATATAAGAAGAAAAAGATAATATTTTCTCAATTTGCTCAAGCAATGTGTTAACGACTTTTATAGTTCTCCACTAAACTTGAGCTTGAAAAAAAATAGTAAACCTGGTCTTTTTAAAGAGTCGTATGTGTTCTTGTTTTACACACCTGTTCTGTAAAAATTCTAGGACATCATAACAGTAATTGACCCATTTTAAATGGTTCTTTAATGTTTAGTTTCATCTATATCCATTAATTTCCCTTATTATGTACAGTTAATTTTCTGGACAAGCCTTGCATCTTTTGCATTATTGCGAGAAATATATAATTTTACAATGTACTTGCGGTAGATAAATATCCCGGAAAAATGAATTTTTGTTAACAGGACTCAAGAAATTGAAATACATGGTAATTTTTATTCGGAAACATGATCAAGAGAGAAACTATAAATCAACTTTTACCCATAATTATTGACCCAATTTTAAATTATCTGTTTGAATTGCAAAATTAAACGTGAAAATGTTTAATGGAAATTTTAGTGAATGACGATTTTCTAAACTTAAACTATAATTTAAGATTTCATTATGAGATTTTTAATTTTAATTTTCTAACCAACGTTTCGTATTTCAAACTTAGTGATTGATAACATTAATTAAATTAATGAAGATAAGAAAATAAATTCAATTATAAAAGAGAAACATTAAAAATGAGACAATATTGCCATTATTTCTTATAATTAAGATAACTGCGAATTCTTTAGCTATCTCTCAAAAGTACTAATTGAAATTCATTATCAATATAGGAACTTTTAGTTTAAATATAGAAAGTAAACTGCAATGTAAAATAATGCTACTTCCTTTCAATTCAAATTCCCTCATTATATTAATAATTAAATTTTTTTATCACGATTTTTGCCACTGCAATATTTTATATTTTTAAAATCATGTAACTGTCATATCGTTTAGAGTTTCAAGAAACCCTCGGCTTTTGAAAAAAGCTATTTTTCTCAAAGATCCAGCGGACCCTTTGTAATATAAAAGGTCAAAGAAAGATGCTTCCGTGCCGCCAAAAGGAAGCAGAAAATAAAAAAATTTCAGTTCGAAACACTTGGTTTTTACGTTCAAGCATTCTGTGTTTTCCAACAGAGAAAAATAGATCTCGAAACTGCTCACTCAAGCATGCAAATTGATTTAATCCGAAAGTATGTAAATGTAACAATATTGTCTTAGTTATCCCTTCTAAACAAAAATATCAAATATCAAATAAGTTATCCGGGAAAAAATTTTTATTAAAACTAATGAATTTTTTTTTGTCTTTATAATCATAAAGGGAAATGTAAACAAAAACGACATACCGTTAACTCCGTGATGGTCCACAAGAAGATCAGTCAAAACATGGGGACACACAGCCTCCAAAGCAAAGCAAAACTCCCGGAAAGCATTGAAACCTTTAGTTCCAATCACATCGATGAAGAGGTCGATGTCGGTTTCGCTTGACCGATCTGGACTGCCAGCGACCGCGTCTCTGTCAACCTCCGAAATCACTCCACGTTTCACCAACACATTCAATAAATTTGTAGCATTTAATTCGCGGAGGAGGGACGCTTTGTGTCGACACATGAGACTTCTAACCTCCGAGGATCCCGCCATGCTTACATTTAACACTATATACTCAAGCAACAGGTGTCACAGGCAAGAACTTTCTTCCCCTTCACTCTTCGAAGCAGAGACTCATCTCAGAGCAACTCCCACCGATCCTTTTCCTTCTAGCTTCGTAGCTTCTACATTTATTCCCATTCCTTTCCTACCCACGCTTTAAGCTCATTGTCCCTCTCTATTCCACTGTCCTCGATTTATTTCTTTCTCTTTTCTTTGATCCTATCCCCACCCATACTTTTTTCAAACCAACACTCCTCACCAACGTTGCCGTTGCCATTTAACTTTTTAAGGTTATGTTCAATACATCACTTTGTAAAATTCGTAAAATTGAATACAATTTTGAATGTATGGAATTTACAAACATATTTAACTAAACCTTAAACTGTATTGATTCAATATATGTTAATTCGTAATTCTTTATCACATGCCTTTCGAATATTTATTCTTGCTGTCACTCTGATATTTTTTTCTAACATACTGATTAATAATATTTTCATCAACAATATCTGGATGCTTAAATATTTATACAGTTTATTTACATTCCAATTTTGATAAAAATAAAAACAAAAAATTTAAAAGTTGCAAAACGTTTGAAAATATTTCGGATAATTTCGTTAAAAATCGTTTACTTCCGCAATTAATAGATCTGCGCATGTGCAATGCGCCACAAAAAAAGGCGCAACAAACTTTTTTACATTTCAATAAATTTTTATCAATTTAGTTAAAATTTTCCAATGTTATCTTTAGGCGTATTTAATCTACTTTAGGAAAATGAAAATTTTGAAAATTGTCACGCCCTAACCTAAAATACTACCGATTTACTGTTTACTGTTATAATTGGCAATTCTAAACTTTGATTATCAAACTTCTTTGTCACACTCCGTCCAAACGTAAAACGACATCGAAAACGAACAATTTTTATAAAAAAGAAAATAGATTAATTTCATTAATTTCTTTAAACTTCTTCAAACGGACAAAAGAACACTGAATAAACTTTGAAAATGATTCGGGTGGTTCCGTAAATAATCGTTTATTTTCGATTGAAAAAGTCACGTGATCTAAAAAATTCGGTTCGCGCATGCTCAGTAAATTGACAACAGCAGGAAAACATAACCTTCAAAACGTCATATTCGCAAATTGTTTGATTTTTGTTTAAAAATAAGATATCTAAATCCTAAAACTTGGATAATTTATAATTTTGCCTTAATTAAGGGTGCTTATATTGCACACATAAAATGGCTCCTATACAACAAGATTTACGTGATTCGAGCGGCGATTCTGGTAATGTAAATTTGCATGAATTTTTTAATTTATTTCTTGAAAATCAGAATTTGAAAGTTTATAATTAAAAAAATGGTTACGAAAGGCAACAAATTTTTTTATATAATGTTATTTTAACGGGATTATTTATTTTTAGGAAATATAATTTGTAAAATATTGACTGCGTGAAATTTTTCTGAGATTAGAAGAAAATTGCAATCTGGCAGAAAGTTTGACAAAATATTTTCATATATATCTTAATGTATTTGATATTTTTAAAGACCTCATTTTATTGAGATATTGATTATTGTTTTTATATTGATAAACTCAAAAGAATGATTATAAAAAAAGTGACAGCCAGGTTTATTTTGAAGGTTATGTTGATAAACTCTTGCATTTTTTATTGTAAATTATTTAAACATTAAAAGTTATTAATTATTATTAATAATGTATGAAATAAATGTAGTGATAAAATTTTTGTGACAAGTAAATTTCTTTTTTAAGGATCCGACTCAGAAAGTGGATCAGGTTCTGGATCGTCGAGTCGAAGTGGCAGTCCAACATCACACGCAGCACCCACACCAGGTGGTGCACGAAGTGAACATTCCGACGATGACAAACCACGTACTCCAACTTCAAATGTCAGTGGATCACCGGCTAGATCGAATAAATCGGGTTCTCACAAATCCCGAAGTCCCTCCGTTGAATCTGGACGTTCAGTGAGTCCTGTTTCTGGAAAATCCGCAAGATCACGCTCTGGATCACCTCGCGGAAGTACTAGATCCGAGAGTCCAAGATCAGTCAGAAGTCGAAAATCCAGAAAATCCTCATCCCATTCACCTGATCAAAAATCAGGATCAGCTCCAGGTTCACCGCAAAGTAATAAATCAGCTTCACCGAAAAGCCGAAGATCCGGCAGTCCATCAAGCAGAAGATCCCTCACGAGTCGAAGATCTGGCAGTCCAGCGAGTAGAAGATCACTCACGAGCAGAAGATCCGGTAGTCAAACAAGTCGAAGATCGGGAAGTCAAACTTCACAGGCGAGTAGACGTTCGGGGAGTCGAACATCACCATCGAGCAGAAGATCCGAAAGTCGAACATCTCGGGGAAGCAAGAGATCCGCTTCGCCTTCCAGTAGAAGATCAGGAAGTGCAGCCAGTCGACGATCAAGATCTGGCAGTCGCTCGGGAAGTCAAGCTTCTCGTACCAGTAGACGTTCTGGTAGTCAAACTTCACAAGCGAGTAGAAGATCGGGAAGTCAAATTTCCCAAGCAAGCAGAAGATCGGGGAGTCGTGCTTCTCCAGCTAGTAGAAGATCTGGTAGTCGAGCCAGTAGAATTAGCAGAAGGTCCGGCAGAAGTGCTTCTCGAACCAGTAGAAGATCCGGAAGTCGAACTTCGCCAGGAAGCAAACGTTCAGTTTCACCATCTAGCAGAAGATCAGGAAGTGCAGCCAGTCGACGATCAAGATCTGGCAGTCAAACCTCACAAGCGAGTAAGAGGTCCGGTAGTCAAACTTCCAGGGCTAGTAGACATTCCAGTCGGTCCGCTACTCCAAAAAATCGAAGTGACAATGAATCTGAGAAGTCTTTAAAAATTGCAGGTAAAAATTACATAATTGCTAATTTTTTATATTTAAAAAAAGTAGAAAATTGCGATTTTATTCATAGGAAAAAAGAAAGTAAATACATATTTGTTTTCCATCAGGAGATCAAGGGAAGAAATCCGATGATGACAGTGATGTCGAGGGACCGCGAAACAAACGCAAGGAACGTTCAGATTCTATGTCAGAGGCAGAGGTCACGAAGAAGAAGCGAGCTTTGATTGATTCTGATTCAGAACCGGAAATCACGGAAAAAGAGCCAGAGCCAACGGCAGACGCTCTATTTGGTGATGCAAGCGACATCAGCACTGACGATGAGAAAGACAAAGTTGAGGAAGAAAAGCAAGAGAGGAAAAGTAAAAGTCGTAGTCGTAGTCGTAGCAAGAGTCGCAGTAAAAGTCCAAGTCGAAGCCGAAGTCGTAGTCGCAGTAGAAGCAGAAGTAGAAGTAGAGCTCCGTCAGACGCCGGTGAAGGAACCAGTACACAAAAACCTCTAATTTTCGACGTGAGTAATTTTGTTTTTAAATTTAATTAGTTTCAGAATTTTTCTTCGCTTATTGAAAATTAATTGCAAAAATCTTTTCGATTTAGGATGAAGATAAGGAGAAAGAGGAGGAGGTCGAGCCACCACCGGAAACGAGAATCGATGTCGAAATACCAAAAATTAGCACGGATCTCGGTAAAGAGATACATTTTGTGAAACTGCCAAATTTCTTGTCTGTTGAGACAAGACCATTCGATCATGAAACATATGAAGACGAAATTGACGAAGAGGAAACATTGGACGAGGAAGGTAGAGCGAGATTAAAATTAAAAGTGGAGAATACAATTCGATGGAAGGACTATATGAATGATGATGGAAAAATGGTTAAGGAAAGTAATGCCCGATTTGTTCGATGGTCCGATGGCAGTATGTCACTTCATCTTGGCTCGGAAATTTTTAACGTCTACAAGCAACCATTGCAGGGTGATCATAATCATCTTTACATTCGACAGGGAACTGGTCTTCAAGGTCAAGCCGTTTTTCGTACTAAATTAACATTCAGACCACATTCAACAGAATCGTTTACTCACAGAAAAATGACAATGTCACTCGCTGATCGTTCGCAAAAGACTTCTGGTATTAAAGTTCTTTCTCAAGTGGGAATGAATCCAGATCAAAATAAACATGAAATGATAAAGGTAATATTTTCGAAACTAATTAAAAGAGCTTTCTTGATTAAATTCGAAAAAAATTATTTATTTTTTTACAGAAAGAGGAAGAGAAGCTGAGAATGGCAATGAGAGTTCAAACAAAAAGTAAGAAAACAACGAGTGGTTCTAGAAGTGCAAATCGTACATCTGCTGGATACGCAGGTGACTCGTATCATGACGAGGGCTCTGATGATGAAGGAGCCATTTCTCTTGCTGCTATTAAAAATCAATACAAAAAAGGCGGCGGTGCTTCTCAAAAGAGTAATTTTTTTTTCTTTAATTTACAATATAAAATTAACTAAAAAAATAGCAATCCAAGATTTCTCAAAATAGTTTTGAATAGAAAATTAAAAAATAAAGTTAGAGACAATTTTTAAGATGAATTTAATTACAGTTTCAGCGAATATATATTCCTCGGATGAAGACGGTTCAGATGTGGAAACAATGAGACCCAAGAAGAATGTGAAAAGCAAGGCAATTCAGGATTCGGACGATTCGAATTCAGGATCCGAAAGTGGTTCAGGAAGTGGTGAAGAAGCGGAAGCTACTGCTGAAAATGATGCCAGCGATTAAGGATTATCAATTTTTTTCCAGTAAGAATATCCTTTAAGATGTAAATAGAATTTTATTCACACGAAAATTGCGTTTAAAATGTTTCCATTTGAATATTCTTCAAAGTAAGTTTTGTTTTTTCAATTAAATATTTCTCTGTAGAATTAAATTTACAAAATAAATTAGTTTAATAATTATTTGACAATATTCATAGAGTGATTTATTTCCAATAGGCATTACAATTATTCTCTTAATTATGCATAATTAAAATCACAAAGAGAAATATATAATAATCGTGAATACTAATTGCTAAAAAATATTTTTCGGCAGTCTGTACATTCATGCAATTCATTAATGCAAAAATTAAAATTCATTTTCCATTTTCACAATTCATCTATTGCCACAAAAATTTTTCTTTTCCTCGGTACAATTCCTAAAATAAAAAAAAGTCTGCGTTCTTCTTTATAAAATGAATTTCTTTTATCTAACATAAGTGGCTTATTGAATCAAGTTTTACATATGAATTATATATACAAAATTTGCAACAAAATGTTGCTTTATTAACAAAGTCGTAAATAGTCTTACTCTTTACTCCTCACGCGAAAAAAAATTAATACAGGGAAGACCCAGATTTAATTTTTAATGTGCGTTTACGTGCTTGTGAAAAAATCTCTCTTTCAGCATTTTCGATTTACTGAAATAGATTTATATATATTATATACAAAAGAAAAAAAATTCTCTCTTAAGAGCCTCGCAAAACTTAAAAATTAAACTAAACTCGAAAACTATACAAAATGAGGAGCTTAATAAATAATTCATTTCACAGGCAGCACACGATTAATCGCGATTTGTGATAGCACACCTGATAAATAAATAAATATACAACGAAAAAGAACCGCTCGCAGTACCAGAAAGAATTTCTTTTTAGCTTTTACATCAGTTAATATAATAATAATAATTTTAATGCTTGATTTATTCATTCACACTCCGTTCAATTATTTTTCTTTTTTAATGAAGGCCTATTCTCTTGATTTTTTTTTTGTTTTTTACAAATTGTCATCTACCTATCTAACATTTTCAAAATTTTTAATCATCGAGTTTACTTTTCTTTAAAAAAAAAAAAAATTCTTAAGAAAAGATTTTTTAAATTTATTTACTACAATTTTTTTTATTTAATTTCTTAATTTGTTTAAAAGAATTACATAAAAATGTAATTTTTTAAAAATATAAAATAATTTTCTTTTCAAAATAAACAAAATATATAAAATTCAGAAATGAAAAACATTTTTATTATTTTTGGCATTTCTCATTTTTTATATTTGTTTGAAATCAAAAATATTTCATATCTAAATATACGTCTTATTAAATTTACATTAAAAGATGGTTTTAGTTTTTTTGGGTGATTTGTCTTGTTAAGAAAAATGTAAAAAATTAATGTATTCGAATAAGTTGATTAATTTTTTTTCATTTCTTTTTTAAGTAAACATTTTTTATAAAAAGTTAAAGAAAAAAAAGTTTTTGCAATAAAACTCAATGATAAAATTGAATGACAAATATATCGAATGTATTAATTTACTTTCAAAACAAAAATTACGTTAAATTTTCTCACTTGTTAAAAAATTAAATTAATGAAATAAAATTAAATATTAACAAAAAATGTTTCCTTTCTTAATGCAAAGAAGGAAAATACTAAATTTTATAATTAATAAGAAAGAAATAGAAATTTTTTAAAACAATCTAATTATGTACTCATGATGAAAAAGTATTAAATTTGTGCGAATTTCTTTTTTTTTGTCAGAGACTAATTATTGATAATGATAAAGTAGATACTTTTTGAAAAACAAAATAGGTCGTACAATGATTTTTGAGCTAATGCCTTCTTAAAATCTATAGCAAGTCAACAATTAATGAATTTTCTAAATAGTCTAATGCATGCTTTATATATTCCACTAAAATCCAGTCCTCGTAGTAAAATATAATTATCACGAGCGTGTATAGCGCTTTTTTTTCTATCATTGAGATTAGAATATGTATAAATTTATAAGAAACTACCACCGCAAAAGCGAGAAACTCAGCTTATCACAATATTAGGTAGAGGATAGCAAAGCGACGAGATTTTAATTAACCTGATCCGATCATTTCAAGGCAGGATTCCTTTGGACGATTGGCAGGCACATTAAATGCAAGAATCATGATTAAAGAAATCAACATTCAAAGAAAATAGAGTAATGGAATTTTTTTTCCTTTTCTCCATATTTTCATTTGAATGCTTTTTTAAAAACTGACTCTTATTAGTGGTCCCAAGGTAAAATAAAATCGGATCGAGGTTTGAGATCGAAAACACAGTCTCGCACTTATAATTATTACTATTTCGCAATAAATCTCATTAATTTAACAAATACGTTGAATGGAATTCTAGCTGTTCTCTATTACGAACACATTTCCTTGAAAATCGAGAGCCATTTTCCAAAAAAAGAATACAATTCTCAATTTCTTTCTTAATTTTCTGAATTTCAATTTTTTTTTATTATTTGACATGTAAATAAAATTAAATAAAAATAATTTATAAAATTCTCAATTGTTAAGTAATTTCTTTGAAAATTTTGCGAAGATTATTAGATTTTTTTTAAGAACCACAAGTGGAAAGTGTCTCTCGAGGAAAAATTATGCATTGAAAAAAAATATATTACGATTTGTGCGTATAATCAATTCTTATCTGTTTCATCATTAAATGGTTCTGCGTCCGCTTTTTCTTCTGTCTCGTTTCTTTTTTTTTCAACTATTTGCCTCTGTTGTTGCTTTTTAATGAAGCGTGTAAATTGTCGCGAGTCTTTTTGTTTAGTTATTATTTACAACGAGGATGCGATGGTCCCTCCAGATCCCTCTAAAGAGGTTCCAATTATTTAAAGTCTTGATAAAAAATTCTCCGATACTTGTAATAAAGTTCAGAAAATTTCGTCACAGGTCAGTCTCCAGCATCCTCAGTACATCTGGATCTCAGCAAGCCTGAAAACAGTTTTTTTGTTAGTTTAATAATTTGATACCATTTCTATATTATAAGTAACAATATTTTTTTTATTATTATTTATCGATGAATTAATAATTATAATATTTAGTTTATTGTAATACATTTTTTATTATCTATAATTTTTGTGAAATAAAAAGGAAAATAGTTTTCAATAGAAATTATAATTTTATTCTTTGATATTAAAAAATCAAAAAAATCAAGATTCAAATCAATGAAAACAAAGATGGGAGAAAATGATGCGAAGGCCATTAAAAGAAGAATAAATGTCAAATTTTTTTTAGTGTCCTTGTCAAAGTGCTTTTAAAATGAGAATATGGTTGGAAATAGTTCTTTATTTGTGGAATATGTTCCCACATATGCCGAGACGATTAGTAAAGTGTTATTATATTCGAAAAGCTGAAAGCTGCGGTGATCGTTTCAGTAAAAACGTTTTATGAAACACCCTCTCATGGCAAAAACACGTGTCTATTCAATACGTGCGGAACACTAGTAGACCAATTAGAATTTCCAATCGAATATACACCCCGTTGTTCAAACTCGAGTTTCATTTCTATAGGTCCAATAAACCTTTCAAAATCTGACACTCTGATGAATTAGATTTTTTTTATTCTCTCTCCCAGTGCGACTAGAAACGCCATCAGATTGCGATTAATTATTATAAATTCAACTTGAAAATAATATCAAATAGATGCTCTCATACAGTCTTATTTCGTAATTGAAACAATAAACCATCTAAAAAGCTACTAAAGATACAATAATGTATCTAATAATTGTATTTAAATAATAATTTTTAATTAAAAAATTTGTTTTTTTCAACTTTTAACAAAACAAAAAAAATTTTCTACTTAATTTTAGATTGAAAAAAATGATAATTTTAATTCAAAAAAATGATAATTTCAATTCAAAATCCTGAACAGAAAATATTTTTATAGTAAAAATAGTAATCACACCGATTATTAATAAAATTCCCGAATATTGTAATCGATTGTCGAGAGTTAAACGACTACTATAAACAAAAGGTTTCGAAATTGGGATCAGATCCTAAAAATAGAAAATCTCGAGACTTATAGTATAATACCCGCAACTTCCGCGTTCATCCGAGTTGTCTTGCTCATCGCGATTACTAAATATCCAATAAATATAAAAAAAGGAAAAATAAAGAGAGAATCTTGTCTTTAGATATACTAAAAGCATGTATATAAGCTACTCAACGAGAATTACGCTATACACGTGCTTTATACGCATATTTACATTGAATATGAACGTGTTAGACAGTGAGGCCTTGTGCACTTCCGTATAAATGCGATGTGTACCAATCCTGATGACTTCGACAAGAATCGGTCAATGACTCTCGTCCATTAAAAGTCTGTTGTGATCTTTCGAGTCGATTAAAAAAAAAAAAAAAAAAACCCCTCCAGTTTAACTTACAATCAAATCCCATTCTCGGAACTTAATTAATTTTTCAAATAATTTATTTTTTATCATCTTTAATGATCATTATTTGCACACTCATTTAAATATTTTCCGCTCAATGATGAATCCCGACAAAAATAAATAAATAAATAAAACTACTGCCACATGCATTTAACTCTCTCATCATCGACGCAAAGTCCATGGACTGAAAGAAATCCGTTTTTTTTTTATTTGATCATTCTGATCTAACTTTAGAGTTGTAGAATGCCAATCTAGAAATTTACATGTCATCATTTCTATTTTGAAATTCACCAAATGGAATAACAAAGGAAACGATAGATGAAGAAAAGGCAAAGTGTGAAAAAAATGTATTCTAAATTTAAGAATTTATAATTTTCTATATTCTTAGAATAGAATTCTATTCTTAGAATATATTTCTGATTGGTAGTAAAATTATTTTCTTTTAAATTTTTCTGAGATGAATTAATTGTAATTAAAAATATTTTCCTTGGGAACTTTTGTATAAATTGATGGGACTTGAAGTGTAAATAAAATTAATTCGGACAAGCAGAAGAAGAAAATAATTTCCTGGTGGGAAGTTGTGAGCACTGTGAATCTCAGTGAAATCGAAAAAGCGACCTGGTGTGATTAATCAGCAATAAATAATCACTTTTTAAATTATTTTACATCTCTCTCTGTTTGTTGAATTTATTTGAACTCGAAAGAAGAGTATCGGGGTAAATAATAAATACCCCGGTACACTTGACGGATTGAATTCTGCATTTAAATCTCACGATTAAAGCGAACTTGACCTGAGACAAAATGCTCTTTAATAGAAATCGATCATTGTCGAGGATGCTTTTCACGTAACTAACGCTTACATTTTCATTATAGGTATTCGCGAATCGATTCGCGAGAGATCCACTCTTTGAGAGGCCACACGCTTCTCGCGCGGTACCGTTGCAATCGTGCCTGAGCTGCGGAATTAATCCTAACGATCGAATCGTCGAACCACAGCCACAGCATCTCGCAGTGTATCCGCAAAGATCGTGCAGGTTGTGCCTTTTGCGAACCGAGACCCGACTGCAGGTCAGGGCCACAGATGAACTCCTTCGTTGCGAGAACAAACTTCCATGCCAACATCTTCCAGTAGCTTGAAATCTTTTTGATATGCATTTTTTTTTACCCCATCTTTTTGCTATTATACTCTACGATCTCAACTAAAAACAAAAAAACCACAAATAATGGAAAAACAATAAATATCCAAAAACTATTAATTATTGAAAGGCGATTATGAGCTCAAGTTATTTTTGTTATTTTTATCTCTCCTTCGCACTAATCTAGTGTTTTTGACTGCCTATTTATCATTGAAATGAGCGATAAAAATTTAAAAGACACAAGAATCTCTCTTTCATTAATTTTTATCTCACTTCTTTGCACTCTCTCGACACACGAAATATCTCTTTGGAAATATTTCTCCTTCTCTATAATCAAAATTCGTTAATTTACTTCTCTCGGCAAAAGTTTTTCCCCAAATACCTACACAATATAAAAATTGTATTAAAAAAATGTAAAAAAGTCCAACTCTCTTTAACTTTCTGAAATGAAATTATTTTTTTACAAAAAAGCAAAAAATGTTTTTTTTTAGTGGAAAATAACTTTCACGTCTCAAAAAAAAACAGAAGTAAATTTTTTAAAGAAAAAAAAACAACTACTTGTTATGAAACTGAGCGAATGAAATGAAAATCATCGAGGTATTTAAAATTTAAATCCAAACCAATCGCGACATTACAGGTAAAGGCGTAAGTATGCGTCGTTGTCGTCAGCTTTGAATCCGGCTCGAGGGAGATCTGTTCTCAAGGGCAATAACTTGAACAGTTGATGAAATAAGAAGGAAAAGAAAAAAATTACGGAAACAAGCGACCTCGACCGTCCCAGTTGCATTCTGATTCTCGTGTGTTACTCTGATAAACTTGTGTCCTTAATAAAGGCCGAACTTACATACAAGTAAATTAATACAGAACGTCCAACGACAAAATATCTAGAATGCGATTCAATTCTGACCTGACACACAACACACGACTCCGGCGACGTTTTAATTGACCTTTGACATAGGCGGGTTTTTTTTTTAAATTATCATCATCATCATCATCATAGTTGAGTCAACTATTAACTTAAGAGCCGCAAAAAACATTTGTTTACTCATGTACTTGACTTAAAGGATGTTTGACCCCTGGACATAACCTCAAACTAAAAAGTCATTTTTAACAGAAAAATTGATATTATTATTATTAAAGTTGTTTAATATTAAATTATTTAAATAATATTAAAATTAATATTAAAATTGATATTACAAAATTTTTGAAAGATCAAGTTGTACAAAAAATTATTTTTATCTATAATTTATTGTCAAATAATAGTTATTTAACATTTTGTGTTTTTTGTTTAAACGTACTGAACAATTGTAATTTTTAACCAATTTTTATAAACAATAGCTCATTTTAATCCTAAAAACATTCTCTACAATTCTACTCTACTGAATTTCGTTGACAATATTCTGTTCAAAAGTAATTAAACTTTCTAATAATTGTACAACTTGATCTTTCAAAATTTTGTGATATCAATTTTAATCCACTTTTATTTGCTGTTAAAAATGACTTTTTAGTTTGAGGTTATGTTCAGAGGTCAAACATCCTTAATTCGATTTACGATTAAAAAATGAAAATTTGTATGTAAATGTTTTTTTAATGTTAATTTAATTATTTACAGATATCCAGAAACATAATATGCGGAAGCTTCAGGATAATTGTTTTTCCATTTCTGATATAATATTGTATATAGTTCTCACTTATGTAACGTATTTTAATTCTCTTATTTTATAGTGATTAATAAACTAATTTTAGGAATATAATTATACACGTATATTAGGTAAATAAAATATAATTTTCAAATTGGATAACAGTTTGATTTTTCTTTTTTACTTTTAACCAATTTTTAAATTTTCCC
>JUFY01023396.1:39548-53167 GCA_001855655.1 Leptopilina clavipes | reverse complement strand
TAAAGATAAAAATTCTCCAACTAAGAACCGTCCTTGTGACAGCGCGGCGGCAATCTGACATATTTACTATTGTTTTCCTCTTGTCACTAGTTACGTCACTAGTAAATTTCGATGGGATAAGCGGCAAAATCAAAAGTTGTGTCAATTAATTTGAATATTATTTAAAAAATCGTAAATTTGGCAATTAGATAGTTGGTGTATATTATTTCCAGACTAGTTTCAAGTAATATTCTTTTTATAGAATAATTGTCGCTCTTTAATTATTGTTATTAAATGGTATTCTAAATATGGTTGATTTGATCACTAGTCTTCTTTTCTAGAGACTTTTCGTCCTGCAGGATTGTAGGTAGGCAAGAGAAATTGGAGACAAAGACAATTTTTTACTTTAAGAGGACTTTAAAGTAATAATGTATTTTAATTTAATATAATTCACGGTATTTAATTAATTACGACATTTTATAATTATTGACAATTTTTATTTTTATATACAATACACTGGTATATGTAATTTAAAGAGAGTACCAGTACTTGTTACGTTACTGGTGGTGTTGTTTACTGCCCTTTACATAGCTGTCATTTTCTGATAAAAACATCTGTTAAAAAATATGGCTGCTTGTAGTGTGGATGCTGTCATTTGCAAACTCTTAAATCACTTTAAAAAATTATAAACAGTGTTTAAAAAATTTTTGATCTGAAAGCAAGTGAAAATATTCAGTATTACGTCTTTCGAAAAATGTGGAAAAATTTGCTATTTATAGTACCAGTACTTTTAATATTTATATCACAAAGTGAGGTAAGTAGAATATTATTTTGAATATATATAAATTACAAATTTTTAATTTTTAATTAGAAAACATGATTCCATAATTATTCATTATTATTTGTTTGCATCACTTTCAGGCACAGTCATATGATGACAAAAGATGTAAATGCATCTGCCCAAATCTTGCAGCTGTCCTTAACATTACAGATTCTTCAAAAATTCGTTCGAATTTTATTTCAAACGTAACGCCAAATCATTGGTATTGTTTATTTTTTGTGTTATTTTATATATATATGTGTAATTCTAATTGATAAACACTTTATTTATTCCATTTCTGTTTAGTAATTGTAAAGATGCAGTTTTAAATCATCTTGGCGATAAAATTAAAGGAAAAGAACAATTAGTTTGCCCTAGGTGTGATTGTAAATATGAAAATAGAAATACTACTATTATTAAAGTAAGTTCTTTTTAATATTATGACAATAAAGTGTTACATTTAGTGTTGAACCAACTTTAATTTAATATAATATAGTAACAATCAACAATGAGGAATAAAAAACGAAAAATAATTTCTGTTTCAGATTGTAGTAATCATTGTAATATGGGTAATATCATTATTAGTAATTTATATGCTGTTTTTAATATGCTTGGATCCTCTACTTAATAAGAGATTACCAAAAGCCGGCGCTGGGTATCAAGAACATAACAACGAAGAGGTATTTTTAATCTACACTCGAGTTTGTTATCAATTTTTTTTCTAGTTTGTCATAAAGTTAAAAATAAAATACTTGTTATTTAATTTGATATTTCTAAAGTTGTTTTGAAATTGAAATTAAATTGTCTTTTAAAAATTTTACTAGGATGATACATCATCAGCACCTGGAATGTCTCATCCGATGGGTGTTAGGGGCAATGTTTTAAATCGTGTTGGACATCAACAAGACAAATGGAAACGACAAGTTCGAGAGCAAAGACGTAATATTTACGATCGACATACCATGCTAAATTAAAATAATTAATTTTTACTGAACATCAAGTACGTCTCGCAGGTACAAAGCATTTCCGATCTTCTGACTTGTCTCATTTATATATATGTATACATACTCAAATATTTAAGTCCGTTAATTTAGTTCGTAAATGTATAAATATATATTTTTTAAGGTAATAATAATTATTGAAAATAAATGTATATGTCTATAGAGTATTTTCGTTCTCTTTTTTGTCAATCAATCAATGAAATTAATTAATTCAATATTAAATGAAAAGCAAAAACATTTTGTGAATCAAAAATCTCGAGAATTGGTTATCGATTTTTCAATCAATTCCTTTGCTATGTCGTAAAATATTAATACGAGAGCTCCTCCCGTTCCGCGTAAAATGTTTGAGAAAGCTCCCTTGAAAAAAGCTTGAGGTCCTTCAATTTTGAATGTTTTTACCCAACAATCTATGGTACTTTGATACATCATATCAGACTTTGCTCTGTTTGATTGCATCATCATTCTTCTCCTCACTGTGTCAAATGGATAGGAAATAATCCCCGCAAATGTTGTTACCATCTAAGATATATTATGTAAAATTATTCAATTCTGCAGAGAGTGATTAATTTATTTAGGAAAAATATTTTTCATACCTCGGCGATAAAAAAATTTATAATTAATGGCGTCTCTTTTGGATTTGGTAATAGACTCTTTAAAGTGTCGTAAAATCCAAAATAAGTTGCTCTATAAATTACAATTCCTTGAACACTAACAAAAAATCCTCTGTACAAACCAATTGGTCCATCAGACTTGAAAGTTTTTTTAATGCAATCTATCATTCCACTATACTCTCTAGTTTTCTCCTTTCCAATGTCTGCTGCTAAACTGGAAAATTACATATTTTTTTTATATTTCATTATTTTTACATACTTATTGTTAAATTTTTTTTTTTTTTGGGAGAATAAATTTAAATACCGTGTTCGCGCATAATCGAGAGGATATACAAAAATTAAAGAAGATCCTCCTGCAGCACCTCCAGCTGCCAAACTTCCAGCAAATTGTTTCGAAAAATCATCTTTTGGCACACCGTCCAAAAAAATTTTTTTAAATTTATCCTTAAAGGCAAAATTTAAAGCTTGAGTGGGGAAATATCTAATCACATTTGCTAAATTTCCTCTCCATAAACTGAAGAATCCAGTTTCTTTAGGAACTCGTATTAGGACATCAATAATTCCTAAAATGTATTGATTTCTTTTTTTTTTATTAAATCCTAATAATTTTTATTTATATCGCGAATTTGATTTTGCTCCTACATACCTTTATATCGTTGTTCAGGTTTAATGTGCTTCGATGTTTCTTGTACTTGTAAAAGAATTTTTACACGTTCTATTGGAGCGACTGCAGTTTTTGAAATTGCAGCAGAAATTCCTCCAGCTAAAAAGTCGACTAAAAATGATTTGTACTCGTCCATGTTCTCTTTTTAAAAATAGATTGATACTTCCTTTTTTAAATTTGTTTCGAACACTACTTGATTATTAGTACTTTTCAATAATTTCAAAATTGAAATCATAATGTTTTTAACTGACAGCAGAAAGTATCGTTATAATATAAAAAATATCACTGACACTAGATAATATCATTGTGAAAATTAATATGGTAATTTTATTTCGCTGAAAATTAATTACGTGAAGTGAACCAAAAGTCATTCAATTGTTAATCTTGTTTAAAATTTCAGAAATAATATTATAGAAAACTTTTTTTTTATTAGCTTTTATTTTTTTTTCAAACTTGAACTTTTTCTTCGCTATATATTGTAAGGCTTTGCACATGGTCTTACGACTATTCATAAGTTCAAAATTTTGTTTTTGCAGACTAACTATATCTAGAGAATTTTATCGGCTTTTTTTTTGCATATTATATTCTATTATATATATTATAAGGGAAAATACAATATGTAGTTCATTTTTCAAATAGAAAAAATATAACCGAAGGTACATGCGATTTTTGGAGACTAGATACGTATTTCGGACACTGACACAGAGTGATTTTTGGTACTTTCATCGCTAAACACTTAATTGGTAGAGATTTAACATTAAGAAGGTACACAGTGTCACAGAATACTCAGGAGGAATGTCATTCGGCACATCGTGGCATAAGTTATTTTCTTTCAGATCAAACTGTTTCTAAAGAATTTTGATCAAAAAAATTCTTCAATAAATTTCTGAGATTCCAAACTTATTCATTCCGTTCTAACATATTTCTTTTTTTTTCGTTGACAATTTACATTAGTTAGAAATGTAAATTATTTGTTTTCCTCGAACTTTCCCTTAAATTTTAATCAAATGAATAGTATCATTATTCATCGATCAAATGAATGAATTCATTTTATTCATTCAATAACCGAATCATTAGTTTTAAAAATTAAAAATTAAAATGGACGATACAATTTTTAAATATAGAAATTGTCGATTGCAACAGAAGGACAAACTCATATTTACTGCCACAGAGTAAATATTAAAAATTGAATAAATTTATTATTGTGCGAAATAGATAATTTTTCTAATCTAGAGACCAAGTTTGACATCTATATAAAGATAAACTAACTAAAAAAAAAGTATAATAATTTTGAATTGCAGTAAAAGTGTTGCAAAATTATCTTGAGAAAAAAGTAGCAAAAAGTCATGTAACTTATTTTTGTATAAAAGATTTTTTTTAGAGACAGATGATTTTTCCGTATTTAAGCATCATTAAACAGAGATTCTGCAGTTTTGCAAATATTTGCAGGAAATTGTGTTCCATTCCCTTACGCTGCATGAACCGACTGTAAAAGAAAATATTAGATAGAAATATAAAAAAGATATATTAAAAACTTGACGCTTTAGCAAATTTTTTGAACACGCTCCATTTTGGGTTAAAAGCCTTTTTTTGTTAGTCAGCAAGCTCAATGAACTTTTGTGGAACATACTTTCGCGATGTCTACACCAGTCATGCTTTTAACCAATGCTGGAACACGGTTTACAATATTCAAAACCTCCTCGGTTAATTTTTCAGCACCAATTGCACCATTGCCACTTGAAACCATTGTTATTTTCTTCGCCTGCGAAAGTGGAGCTGCTACTTCAGCAGCAACCTGAAATTAATCACAGTTTGGTAAATGGAAAGTTAATTTTAGGGAATGTTGTATTAGGAGTTATTCAGTATTTGAGTATATTTTGTGAAATTAAACTGAATGGAACATCTACTTTTTTAAATAAATAAATAAAGTAAATAGAAACAAAAATAGTTAATGGAAAAGTTACAAGTACCTTTGGTAAAGTTTCGAGTAGCATATCAATCATAGCCGCACTCTTATATTCGCTCATTGCAGCAGCTTTCTTTGCCATTTGTTCAGCTTCAGCTTTTGCTTTTGCTTCAATAGCAGAAGCTTCTGCGTCTCCTCGAATTTTGATAGCTTCAGCCTCAGCTTCCGCCTCCATCACTTGCCGAAGTCGATTAGCTTCAGCTAATTTCTCTAATCTTGATCATCAATTTTTGTCAATTTAGTAAAAAAAATTGTTTACAACAGAAAATTAATTAACTATTTAAAATATACGATGAATTTAAATACCGGTATTTTTCAGCATCTGCTGGACGTCGTACAGTAGCATCTAATTCTTTAATACGTCTCAGCATTTCTTGCTCGGCGACAGCAATTTCCTGACTGCGTTCAACAACTTTAACTTGCATTTGCTCCTCCATGATTCTTTGCTTCGTCTTGGCTGCTTGAAGTTCAAAAGCCATTTCAGCTTCAGCTTTCTAGACAAAAATTTGACAATTAGAAAATTAATGGGATTTTAGTATTAATATCTGTCTAGTTTTATTTTTCTTGAATCTTACTTTAGTTTGCACTTCGACATCATAAGCGGCTTTCTTCAATTCAAAGTCTCGTTGAGCTTTAGCAATTTCTGTATCATTAAGAAAACGCGCAGCCATCCTTTGTTCTTCTGCAATTGCTTCACGAATTTGTGCATCTCGACGAGCTTCTGCTTCTCCAATTCTTGCATCTCTTTTAACTTCAGCTGTTCGAGCCATACCGAGGGCTTTCAAATAACCCTAAAAACGTATCTGTTTTAAGAATTCAATTTTGCTTGGAAAATAATAGTTAAATAGGATGTGATAAAAAATATAGGATCAGGTCTGGAAACATCTAGAGACATGAAATGGAATTAGATTAAAATAATCTTCGTTCCTAAAAATTAATTAATTACATCAATGTTATCGTGCAAAATTTTTGTGATATACGAGTGTACTGCTGTAAAATAATTTCCTAAAAAATTAAAATTTAGATATTGCAAACAATAAAATCATAAATTAATGATTAATAATTAATAATTAATAAATCACAATTTAAAAAAAAAGTAAAATAAATTTAATTTTATAAAAATGGCAAAATATGCCATTCAACAAATAATAGCAAAATAAACTCTAATTTAACGTATTTTCACCAAGGTTTTTATCTTTCTAATTTTACCATCAAAAATAAGTGCAATAAACGTGCGAAAATGTGCTGCACTACAAAAAAAGATAAAACCAGTTTGAAAAATGTTCCTTTGTTTATAAAATGTCCTCGTTTTTATAGTCTAGAGATATTTCTTCTCATAATAGGAGTTTTGGCAGGGCAGGAAGTACTGCTATTAAAAAGAAAATAAGTGAACGTACCTTCGAACCCTGCAAGTAGCAAAACAAAACTAATTGTATAATCATTATATATTGTATAAAACTGTGTTTTATCATAAAAATAAAATCATTGTGAATATGCTAGTAAAATTTTGAAAAAAAAAATGTTCAAAAAGAAAGAAGGAAAGAAAGTATAAATAATTTTCTAATGTCTAAAAATCGACTAGGTATTCTATTTAAAAAATAAGATTTCAATTCCAATTCTTGATGCAAGGCAAGCAATTTCTTCAATAGAAATAAAATAAATAAACCTACTTCCTCGTCTCGAATATCTTTCAGTGTATACGAAACCACTGTGATTCCCATATTAACAAGATCACTGCTTGCCACTTCAAAAACTTCCTTACTAAATTTCTTCCGGTCTTTATAAATTTCCTGTGAAAATTGTTATTCATTAATGACAGGTATTTTTTATTAATTTAGTTATCAATTTATTTATTTAGTTATCAATTTATTTATTTAGTCATCAAATTTATACCTCAACTGTCATGCTTCCCATTATTGCTCTTTGATGTCCTTCTAATGTTACTAATGCAATATTGTGAATTTCATCCTGAGATTTCCCCAAAAATTGTTCACATGCTGTTGATAACATTTCTTCATTTTGTCCTTGAATCTTTACCTAAAAAGTAATTAAGATAGACATTTAGTTTGTTATTTAAAAAGCTACCGAAAATTGTTTGGTATTTCTTTTATTCTAATTTCTTACCTGAGCTATACCAGTTACTGAAATTGGTACCCCTTGACAGGTATATACAGTGGGACTTTCGACCTGTAGTGTCATTGTATTTAGTGAGATCCTAAAAATAATGCAATATTATGAGTCAAATTTTTTTTTCATTGAGTATAAAATGTTGAGATTTGAAAATACATTTGATTTTTACATTTACAATATGTAAGAGAAAAATTTCTTAATAAGTTTGAAAATGTTGAACTTACTTTTGAACTTGTTGAACAATTGGCCAAACAAAGACTCGTCCTCCAGGAACCAACAGTGGTTTTCCATAACAGCATCCTGAGGAAAATTATTTTTATTTCCAATTATAATTATACTAAATATATTTTCTCCATTATTATGGGAACGTAATTACTAATTATATTTATTTAATTTACAAAAAATGAATAATTGGATAAAGAATAAGGTTTTTTAAATTATTGATATAATTTTGTAAATATGAATCATGCATTTTTTGTAATTTAAAACCTTGAATCTAAATCACATTCACAGCAGAAGTTCAAAACATTTTCTACTCTGAAGTGAATGGCAAATAATTAAGAATTCCTGATAACTTGTTCAAACATTACAAATTAGAAACTATAGATTAGAAATTATAATTATTACATTATAGAAAAATTTTTAGTAAATTAATAGAATTAACATTGATGTTTTTCTTTTTCTGTTGCAGAGAAACTAATTACTAGAGATGCTCCTCCCAAATGTTGTCTGCGTCATAATTAAAGTTCTCAAGATAAACATGTTTTTTGATTGACGAAGCCGGTTTTCATTTGTATACCTATATAGAAGTCAAGAATATAAAAATTACCTGAAACAACGAGAGCCTCATTTGGACCGCAGGTAACGAATCCACAAGTATCCATTGCTAAAACGAAAACAATACAGACGATTTAAAGGCAAAACACTATTTCACACAGTTTCCTCACTCTTTGACAATTTGCCTAATTGTCAATATTGAAAATGACTAATAGAAAATGAGATTCTAGTATATAAGCTATAATAGATGAGCTGTTATTTAGTTGTGTTTGGTCGTTTACACATCTGCGCCAGAGTCGCTGTCAAACATGGGCGTCGTTCAGGAACGTGTTATAATCGAAAACTAATTCAAAAGGAAAAAAATTATTTTTGAAATTAATTTGTGAATTAATATACTTCACAAAATATTCGATTTTTATTCTTTATTTATTAAACAAAAATTTTATAAAAATTTCTGTAAAATTTTCCACTAATAAAACATCATAAATGTTTTAAAAGAATTTTAAGGGTACCATAAAAAAATATTACGTTATTGCTTATAGGAAGTTCACAATTCATTTTCCATTTAATTATTATGTAATTGATTAAAATCTTGAAAATGAATTTGTAATTTGATTACTTTGGAGAAGAATTTATTTATTTATTTTTTTGATGAATTTTTAGTATTAACATTAAATTTGTAATTTTAAAATTAGTTTCTTTTGTTTAATAACTAATGTTAATGGGAACATTTAATTGTTAATTAAAATTAAAAAATTAAATTTATAAATTTAATAATTATTTTTTGTTTACAATCAGGTGTTGAGTATTTAAGATAGTTTAGATAAATTTAACATACAGGGCTTTCTCATTATGGTGCGAACATGTAATAATTAATTTCAGACATTAAATTGTTTATTTAGGATAATGAAGTAGGACAAAGAATTTGTGTTGTTTTTTCTTCTTGACGGATTAAACTATATCGATCCTTTTGGGGCTTCTGTATTTGAGAAAATTCGCATCAATAGCGCTTTGCTAATTAAATTACGTCTTCGCCCTACAATCAGTTTGTACAAATGCATTTAGAAATGTAAAAAAAAGTTTTTATTCAATTAATTTTTTTTAATTATATGTGACGTACACGTAGAAAAAGTTGAATAAAATGACATATTTCTATATTTACAAATTGAAGATGAAGTAGAAACTTATGAGAATCAACTAATTTGGTTGCCAAAATCTAATTAGAATCTTCTGAATTGCTTCTTAAATCTTTCATAATGATAATCATCTGTTGCTTTATCTTCTGCTTCTTTCCTCTTATCTTTTGAACTCATTGTCGATGAATTAGCCTGTCTCTGCTCTCGTGCATGATTTTTACTTTTTTGAACATCAGAAACTTCAATATTGACTAAAAGTGAAATACGTTTTATTATTAAGAAAGGACTAAGGGTTGAAATTTGCGATAAATAATAATAAATAATATATACTTACATCTATTGTGCTGAACAAAATTAACTGCCATATTTGTGGGCACAAATTGTGAAGGTCCATCTTTTTTTCTATGGCGATCCCAAAGAAGTTTTAATTTCGCCTCTTCTGTCGCTTCAATATTCTTGATTTTAGCTCTGAATATGTGAAATTTTATTAATTTAATTTGATTTTAATTCGATACAATTAAAAAAAAAAAAATTTCGAAATAACTCACTCAATGCCGAGATCAACTTCTGGAATTCCAGAAAGCATTTGATTTGAAAGCATCTCCTCACTTCTGTATGTTGAACTTTGTCTTAAATGATCAGGAACTGCTTGCAGAGCTGCATCTTCTGGTGAACAATAAACTCCTTCATTTGTTGTGCTAGTTTCTGATTCGTCCTTGTTAATGCGTTTCCTTTTAGATAGATGCTCTTCTATATACTTCACCCTGTCAATTAAAAAAAAAAAATTATTCTTTGAACATAAACAATAAATTACAATTATTGTAAAAAGTAACTAACATCTCTTCATCCTCGTCGCGTTTATTAGTTTCTGCGTTAAATTGTGTGCCTATTCCTGTTTCATATGCATCGTTTTGCTTTATTTTTGCATTCTTTAAGGCTGCCATATTTACCATTCCTCCTGCTTTAACATTAAATGGGTCTGACTGCAAATAAAGTTTTATTATAATTATTTGTAAAAAAGTAAATTAATGTATAATAATGATAATATAGTAATTCTTACCCCTTGTGCTTCAGTAGTTATTTTTTCTCCCGTATAATCTCTGTCAATTTTCACACCATTACTTCTTTGCCGAAGCTTTTGAATTGTTTTCAATTCCTCCAGTTTCTCTCTAAATAATGTCGAAATTTTTATTAATACCATTGAAAACATATTAAGTATATTTTTTCAATATAAAACAATAATAATACCTTAAAGTGTTATCGTCATCATCATCAACTCCTTCTTCGTTTAAACATTCTCTTTTTCTAAGAGGTTTTCGCGATTTTTTCTTGAATTCTATTTTGGGTACAGATTCCTCTGTATCAGACATTTCTAAAAAAGAGAAAGATAATGCGAACTTTTTAAATTAAAATACCATCAAATCAATAAAAAGTACTTCGAACATATTACAGGTTAGGTTTTTTTATAAAATTCCTTTAAGCTTCAATTATTAGAAATATCATACCTGGAATAATAATATTCACAACTTTTTCAAATATTAATTGTGTATATTTAAAATACAGCAGTATATTTTTGCTATGTATTTTCCAATATTCGATTTATTTAACTATTTAAAAGAGAAAAAAACACATGATGAATTTTGACGTTTACACAATGCGTCGTCTGCTCGCGCGTGCACACTAATTTGACGACAAGTGACGTCACTTTTCTTCGAAAACCGCATTCGCATTCGAAATCTAACCTAAAAGTTATAAAAAAATCCACGAGTTTTAGTTCGTATTTTAGTGTGAATATATCTCTTATTTTTTAAGTGAAAATTAATCAGACATTTGTTTAATTAAAATGGAAATGGAAGAAGAAATTCCCAGTGTAAACTCTGCAGAGGAAAATAACTCTCAGGACATTTCATGCAATAAAAATTGTAAACAAAATACAGAGAGTAATATTCAAGAACTTATTTCTAATGATAATAATTTGGAAACACAGAAAAATAACGAAGACAATGTACAGTGTATTTCTAATAATGAAAATTATTCTGGTGATATCAGTATGAATGATGATTTTACCAAGGATGTCTGTATGAGTGAAACTGATAATCAAGATATTTCATTGAGTGAAAATATGCCCGTGGAAGATGAATTGAGACAATTTGATGTTCTCGATGATTTAGATCGACATAGAGAGGAAAGTACAACCGATTCAGATACTTATGCAAACGAAAGTAGTGATTCTGATGTTCCAGATGAAGAAATTGAAGCAATGTTGGAGGAAAGTCTTCCAGAAGAATTTCGAAAAAAGAGAAAAGGATGCAAGGACTTTGTTCCATATGAAGAAAAGGAAAAATTGGTATTAGATGAAATTGGACACAATCATTTTGATGTTCTTCCAGAAGGCTGGGTTCAAGTAACACATAACAGTGGAATGCCACTTTATTTACATAAACATTCTCGTGTTTGTACACTTTCAAAACCATATTTTCTAGGAGCTGGTAGTGTGAGAAAACACGAGGTGCCCGTCAGTGCAGTGCCTTGCTTACAATACAAAAGGGCACTTCAAGAGGAACAAGAGGAAAAGGAAAAGGAGAAAGAAAAGGAACAAACTTCCACCTCTGACACTTGCAATCTTCCTAGTGCAAAAATCGAAACTGTTCAAGAAAATCGAGCAGCTCATTCATTAGACAGTGAACAATTGAGGAAATATTGTCTAAGTATGTTTCGTTTTAAATCAATTAAAGTTATGCGATTTCAATCTTGGTCGGCGCGAAGAAAATTTACGAAAAGTAAAAAACACAGGAAACAATTGGAAAGGCCGACATTACCTGATGGGACGAAATTAATTACTTTTCCAATAGCAAGTTCAACAACATCGGGGAATAATGATTCAAATGAACAAGATTGTAGCGGAGGTGCTCGTCCACCAAAACACTGGATTATGAATCCATCTGGTAAAAGTTATGTTTGCATTTTACACGAATATGTTCAGCATGCCCTTAAAAAGCAACCAACTTACAGATTCAAAGAATTGGAAAATGCCGCAACTCCATATTCGGCAGTTGTTTGTATCAATGAAATGGAATATGGTTATGGTTTTGGAAGTAGTAAAAAACAAGCAAAAGCAAATGCAGCACGTAAAACACTGGAAATTCTAATTCCACAAATGAAGGACAAAATTTCTGGTGATGCAAATACTGATGGTGTTTCTTCAAATGCTGGCTGGGCAATAAAAGCAGCCAAGGGCGATTCAGATGCTGATCTTTCATTTTTTGACGAAATTTCAATTACTGATCCACGTGTCGCGGAATTTTGTGCCAAGACAACTGAGCCATCGCCACATGCAATTTTAATCACTTGCTTGCAGAGAAATTTTGGACAAGGTGATATGCAAATTGATTATTCTGTAAATACATTGAAACATCAGAGAAATGAATTTACAATGCGAGTTGGTAAGCATGAAGTTACTGTTGTTTGTCGCAATAAAAAAGATGGAAAGCAACGTGCCGCACAGGAAATATTACAAAGATTACATCCACATATTCATTCATGGGGATCATTACTCAGGCTTTATGGTTCACGAAGTGTCAAAACATTTAAGGAGAAAAAACAATTGGAACAAGAAATCACTTTGCTTCAGGGTAAAGCTACCGTTAATCAACCGAATCATGCAATTCTAGGAAAATTGAAGCAAGAAATGAAGAAATTAGCTGAACAACGAAAAGCCATGCAACCAATTGGCAGATTTGTTTCATCCGATTTGCCATCAGGTTCAGCAGCCAATTTAAATAATGTTGACTTATAAATCCCAAGTTCCAAATTAAACAAAATTTTGACTGGAAATGAAGGTAATTTATCGTTTTTTTAACAATTTTAATATTGAACTTTTAAGGATGTTTGACCCCTGGACATAACCTCAAACTAAAAAGTTATTTTCGTCATTTTTAACAGCAAATAAAAGTCTCCAAAAGTCTCCAAATTGATATTACAAAATTTTGATAGATCAAGTTGTACAATTGTCAGAAAAAATTATTTTGATCTATAATTTATTGTCAAATAATAGTTATTTAACATTTTGTGTTTTTTGTTTAAACAAACTGAACAATTGTAATTTTTAACCAATTTTTATAAACAATAGCTCATTTTAATCCTAAAAACATTCTCTACAATTCTACTTTACTGAATTTCGTTGACAATATTCTGTTCAAAAGTAATTAAACTGATAATAATTGTACAACTTGATCTTTCAAAATTTTTTGATATCAATTTAATCCACTTTTATTTGCTGTTAAAAATGACTTTATTTTTAGGTTATATTCAGAGGTCAAACATCCTTAATTCGATTTACGATTAAAAAATGAAAATTTGTATGTAAATGTTTTTTTAATGTTAATTTAATTATTTACAGATATCCAGAAACATAATATGCGGAAGCTTCAGGATAATTGTTTTTCCATTTCTGATATAATATTGTATATAGTTCTCACTTATGTAACGTATTTTAATTCTCTTATTTTATAGTGATTAATAAACTAATTTTAGGA
>JUFY01023396.1:14240-39528 GCA_001855655.1 Leptopilina clavipes | reverse complement strand
AATTATACACGTATATTAGGTAAATAAAATATAATTTTCAAATTGGATAACAGTTTGATTTTTCTTTTTTACTTTTAACCAATTTTTAAATTTTCCCGCGTTATATTGTAAAGTTAAATTGTTCAATTAAATGTTATTTCTGATTGGTTTGTTTTTAAAGGACAAGATCTTTTATCTTAAACATTGTTTGCAATTGGGCATTTCACAGTTCTGACCAACTACAACTCAAAGAAAAGTAACATATCCAATGAGGATATTTCTTTCATTTTGCATGTTACTTCCCTGATAAAGAAAAAGTAAGTGATGCATAGGTTTTAAAACCCTTAACACGTTTTTTCGATTTCTCCCTAAATATTATAACTCATTAATATATATTCTTTGTTTACAATAGACTATTCTGTATTTAGATTAAATTTCAAAAATACAGAGTGCAAAAATAGTGATTAATTTTGTAATCACTGTTTTTTTATAAGAATTTATAAATGTTTCGAGGTTATGTTCTCCAACATTGTCGAAATTTTGTGCGTAAACATCGGTACAGCCAATGAAATCATTTGAAATAGAGCTTGATGAGTAATACGACGAGTGTGACCTAGCGTCGCGACAGTCTTTTTGCTCCCCAATTTGTACCGTGTGGAACGTTTGAGAAAATTACTGACGTTTCGTTGTGGTTGTGTGCTTTGCTATTCGCATGGCCGACGTGTGCATTCCTAAGTTTTTGTTCGCGTGGTGTCCCTTGTGTTTTTGCAGGTGTCTTTATTAAAATTTTGTGTCTAAAGAAGAAAAATTTAATTCAAACCATAAGTGAGTGCATCGTGTCAAACCCACAAGTATACCGTTCGAACGTTATGTCGTGCACGTTCGACCTGACATAATCCGGTTTGAACTGGATTTCGGCAGGTTCTTAAAGATAAATGGACTGGCCGTTCGTTTCAGAAATTCTGCAGAGATCGGCTTTCACGAAAGAAGTGCGCGTTTTCTTTTTTAATTACCCGTGAACCTATCCAAGGAATTAGGTACAAACTCATTAAGTAGCAGCAACCACGCGACTTCCAGCACACAGAAATGTCCAACGAGGAGACATCCGCCGACCGTAATGTCGAAATCTGGAAGATCAAGAAACTTATTAAAAGCCTTGAAATGGCTAGGGGGTAAGTTATTTTCAATACTTTATTACTATCTACCTATAGACTTTCCTTAAATGAAACAACATATGTTCTCTCACTCATGCATAAATTGCAAATTAAAGTGAGCCATCCACGTATCATTTTCTCCAGGATATCCGGAAACTCTGTTTAGCTATTTATTTTCTGCTTTAAGTTGTCTGATTTCCAATTCAGACACTTAATTGTCAACATGTAGGTTAAATTCTCTTCTTTTTTGGAGAAAAATTTGCAATGTTATGCAAGTTAGAACCATTTTTTTTTCTTTTTTTTTTTGCAATATCATTTGAAACAATATGTTTCATTGAGAAAATTTAAAACAAAATTTAATTTTTCATTTATTTAATGTGCTTAATATTTAGAATTGTTTTTGAAAACATTGACAAATCAGAATCAAAATAATAAAATTAATATAAATTTCAAAATATGTAATAAAATATGGTTGCGTGTTGACTAATAAATTTAAATTTTTATCTTTTAGGAATGGGACAAGTATGATTTCGTTGATAATACCTCCCAAGGATCAAATATCGAGAGTAAGCAAAATGTTGGCCGATGAATTTGGTACAGCATCTAACATCAAATCTCGTGTAAATAGATTATCAGTTCTGGGTGCCATCACATCGGTACAGCATAGGCTAAAGTTATACACCAAAGGTAGAAATTGTGGAATTTTTATTTTTTTAATTTCTATATGTAAGGAATCAAGTGTCCTAATTGTGGAAAATAATTAATGTTTTGTTTTATTTCAGTACCTCCAAATGGCCTAGTTATTTACTGTGGAACCATTGTGACAGAAGAAGGCAAAGAAAAGAAAGTCAACATCGATTTCGAACCCTTTAAGCCTATCAATACTTCTCTTTACTTGTGTGATAATAAGGTATTAATTAATAGTCAAAACAATTATTTAACTGTGCCAAGGTTACTTGACAAAATAATCATTATATAACATCAATTCTTTTTTTATTAGCTGTCCATTTTTTTTAACTTATAATTTCGTTATAAACAATTTTATGATAATTTTTTAAACAAGTTTTTACTTAATTAATTAAATTATTTCCAGTTCCATACTGAAGCCCTTACTGCGCTACTCGCCGACGATAATAAGTTTGGTTTTATTGTTATGGATGGTAATGGAGCACTTTTTGGTACACTACAAGGAAACACACGTGAAGTCTTACATAAATTTACGGTGGACCTTCCAAAAAAGCACGGTTTGTATAATATTAATAAGTTAGTATATTAGAAATGTTGCTAGTTAATTCAAATAACATTCGTTTTAAAAAAATATTTGCAAAAATAATTCTTCTTTTCGTAAAATGTAAACGTATTTAATATTTGATTTCATTTGCTTTGTAATCACAGTATCGTTGATTGTATATAAAAAAGAGAGAGAGAAATGTGTTTTAAGAAAAGCAATCTAATTACAGGCAGAGGAGGACAGTCTGCTCTCCGTTTTGCCCGATTGCGTATGGAAAAGAGACATAACTACGTTCGTAAAGTTGCTGAAGTAGCGACTCAGCTTTATATTACTAATGATAAGCCTAACATTGCGGGTCTTATTTTGGCTGGTAGTGCTGACTTTAAAACAGAACTGAGTCAGTCTGATATGTTTGATCCTGTAAGTTTTATGACATATTAATGCTTCCGCGCAATTAACTTATTTTTCTTATTTTTTTATTTCAAAATATGTGATATTTTATAGATATATATAATTCTACTTGATGGAGGAAAATTTATTTAGCAAATTTTATTAAATACTATTATTAAATATTGAAAGTATACTTTAAATTATTTTTGAAATATACTGTTAAGTTGGATCATCAATTTTGTTCTTTAAATTCTACCATTCTTTTGAAAACTCGTAAATGTTTATATATAAAAATGATTTGTGTAAATGAAAAAATTATTTTTCAGAGATTACAAGCTAAAGTTATAAAACTAGTTGATGTTTCGTACGGAGGAGAAAATGGTTTTAACCAGGCGATTGAATTGGCAGCTGAATCTTTACAGAATGTGAAATTCATTCAGGAAAAGAAACTTATTGGTAAAATTATTATTTTATTAATGATAATCGATTTATTTTAATGTTGTTATTTTTTAATTATTCCGTTAATATTTGCTTGATATTTTTTTAACAAAATTTTGTCAATTTAAGGTCGCTATTTCGATGAGATTTCTCAAGACACTGGAAAATATTGTTTCGGCGTTGAAGACACGTTGAGAGCCTTGGAATTAGGTAGCGTAGAGACTTTAATTTGTTGGGAGAATTTAGATATTCAACGATACGTTCTAAAAAATCATACGAACGGTGAAGAGAAAGTATTGCACCTAACGCCCGAACAGGAAAAAGACAAATCACACTTTACTGATAAAGAGGTAAATGAAGCGTTATAATTATAACAATTCGTTTTGCACACTTTTTTATTTTGAGTGAAAATATTTTTTCTTTGAAATACAGAGTGGTGTAGAATTGGAATTGGTAGAATGCCAACCTTTGCTTGAGTGGCTGGCGAACAATTACAAGAGTTTTGGAGCAACACTAGAAATTATAACGGACAAGTCTCAGGAAGGTTCACAATTCGTTAGAGGTTTTGGTGGAATTGGCGGTGAGTTTTGTTTATAACATATTTTCAATTAATGACTCCGATCGCTTTAGCCAAAAAAAAATTGTGGCTCCACGAACATCGACAAGTTCCTTCGATAGTTGAAAATAAGATATATATGACAATAATTCATTAGAAAAATTGTAGGTTTTATTAGGAGAAAATACTCCTTTGACTAGATTTAAAAAAAAAAAACTAATCAGATTTTTACCTGAGATATAATGCATGTTACCACTAAAATGTGTGGAAAAAATTTGAAGATAAGAGAAGAGATTTTTAGCTTTGAGATATCATGTTCGAAAGTTAATAATAACTGTAGAGCATATGTTCGAATTTAGGAATCCTCCGCTACAAAGTTGATTTCCAGTCACTGCAGGCTGATGAGCCTCTTGATGACGTTGACCTCGATGATTACTAATTTCATCCGTGAAATACTCAAGAGTTTACCAGGTAGAAGTTTATCTGTTTTGAGTGAATTCATTCATATTTCGTGTTTCGTAGAATTTCTCATTCTTGATAATCGACGAATTTTGTCGAGTCGTCTCATTAAAACTTAAATGAACACATTTTTGAATAATATTGAATTAGTTTAACCCATACTTCTGATTTATCATTTTTTTTCTTGTTTTGTATAATTTTATTTTCTAGATGAAAAATAGTTTTTCCTTATAAGAAAATTTCTCTTTAGTTTATACTCATAGTTTAAGAATATAATTTAATGTTCACGTGTCAATTTTTCCAATTTGACTAAATATTTAAATCGTATTTCATAATTTTTAATGTTTCTTATAAATGTTTTTCTAATATTTTATTTTACTAACTTGAATTTATAGAAGATTTGAAAGTGCGTTCATTTAATGTTTGAGAATCGTAGTAAAAAAAGTATGTCGACAAACTGCTATAATTTCTTCATTGAGTTTTCACTGATTAGAATAGTCCTATATATTATTTCAACGCTGAATTCATAAAATATATATGTTTGTTTCTTCATGTCATGCATATGCACTGCACATTTATTACAATTTGAATACAATAATTTTGAGTTTTCTTTTTTCTTTTCACAAAATTGAAGGAGAAAATTTGGTTTTTAACCGAACTGAAAGAAATTGTTTATAGAGAAAATATTTCTTTTTTTTTTGTTTACCGTATTGAAGGAAATTGTTTATGGACAAAATTTAGTTTTAAACAAAATTGAAAGAAATTAGTTATGGAAAATATAAGTATACTTTACCTTATTTTGAGGTGAATGAATTCGTGGAATTAAAAAAAGCGTTGGGTTTTAGGAAAGGAAAAAATTTTGTTAATTTATGAAACTTTTGGAAATTATTGAACATTTTTTTATCTATTTATAGATCCTTCTCTTTATTCAATTAGAAACATAATTTTCCTTGCTCAATAATTAAACATAATGATAAATTTTGTTTCATTATCTTTACATTTACATATTTACAAAAATACATCCATATTTAAGTAACAATTTCATAAAAACTAAAATTAATATTGTGCTCGAAATTATAATCTTTGTATTGCTGATTTCTATACATCTTTTAAATTGCATGACAAAAGCTTTAGTAGTTTGTCTTCCTTTTTTTAGATAAAGTAGGTAGAACTTTTATAAAGATGCCTTTAAAAATTATACTAATTTTAACACCTCTAACAAGTATTTTAAATAGACGTAAAATTATTTTGAATTTTTTTTCTTCATACACACAAACAATTTTTGTATATTTATACTTTATTAAAATTACTAAAAGTAGATTTTATTTTTCGTGAAAATTAATATTAATCAAAATTTAAAGGGTCGATGGAAACTTTTCCCTTCACAAGTATTTGTTTGTCTAAATATGGGGGAAAAAAGTATTATATGCATGTTTTGTTTGTTCAGTATCGACAAGTTGATTATAAATATTTATTATCTAGTATAGCTAATTCTAAAATATTGATGTAATTTTCCGAACTTTCATATTAATTTTATTCTTTCTAATAATAATTTTTTAAGACGTAGTTAAAACGTAATTGTTTTAAATGTAGTTATATTTTTTTTAATAAATAAATTTGCACGTCAATATTTGATATTTCAGTAAATGTTATAATTAAAAATTTTTTAAAAATATTTTTTAATATATTTTTTGTTTAAATAAATTTTAATTATATACTTAAATATTCTAGATGTTAATGTACTAATATACCTTTTCGTTTTTATTAGCTCGCATATCGGGAAAGGTATAGTACATGCTTTTTAATAAAAAAAATCCCCCATTAATAAATACACAAACAATACTCTAGAGTATTCCCTAATTAATAACCCGCAGAGAATTTTTGTAAAATTCGCTAATTTTAGTACTGAATTAAAAATAAATAATAATTAACTTTACAACTCTTTATGGTTAATAGAAGTTAGTCTCCCTGTATTTCAAAAATCAATAAAAAAGCTAGTGTACTTTTCTAGAAACCCTAATTATTATTTTTAAGTAAATTATCAATCCCCATTCACTTGAAAAACAATTTTACACTTTGGGAATCGTTTAAAATGTTTAGGTAATTAATATTTGAATTACTGGAAATATAAAAAAATTTTGTAAAATCATGAAAAAATACTAGGAAAAATTTTTGCAAACAATAATATTAATAATAAAAAAATGTTTTTTTATTTATTGCAGGAATATTGCGCTACAAAGTCGACTTTCAAAGTATGCAATTGGAAGAAGATGAACTCGATAATTTCGATCTGGACGATTATTAAAGCAGTTGAATTTACAGACTACTCGGTTCTCAATGCTTATGAGAAAAAAAAACGCACTGCGTGTTTTCTCAATCGCGTAGTATTTTAATGAGAAGCACTTTTGAAAAAAATTCCAGCAAGAGGCAATTTATAAATTAGTGAATCGTTTCAATTTTATCGAGCATTACGCGATGAGAGAAATCTCCAGTTTGTCGCTTAGATTGATGATGTGCACGGGAAAGAGCAACACGAAGACTGTGACACTTAATAAAGCCAGCTTGATACCTGCCTAACATCTTTTAAAAAAAAAATCTATATTAATAATAATAATTCACGCAAACATTTCAGAATTATACGGCAACTTATTTTCTTTGATTATTCACATGGATTTATTTAATCATTTTCAAATGAAATAATGTTAGCAATGAAATAAAAAAAAAACTATTGTATAGTGCTACGAAATATCGGAAACGACAAATTTTTTGTAAAGAAAATCGCCTTTTGCTCTCTTTTTTTCTTTTTTTTAATGTAAATGTGTTATCGGCTCAAAGAATAATTAATTTCGCGCAGAGAGTTTTAATGTTACTATTAAATCGTAAAAAAAAAGAATCTGTAATAAATTGAATTTTAGATTATTATATATCATTCAGCCTACATCGTGCATTTCGTAAAATTCATATGAATAATGAAAGCTTGCACAAAATTTCAGAATTTAAATTCTTTTCAATTTGTATTTTTCTTATTGACGAGAGATTGATATTTGGGAATTCAACTGGTCACCATCCGTCTCTACGACAATATATACATAAAAAAAAAAAAAAAAAAAATTTTGCCTTAAGCGTGTCATAGTTTTGTACGATATATCTTTCTTAGTTTTCAGCGAAAAGTGCTAAAAAAAAAAATTTTACATATAATAGCGTGAGATTAGAGCCAAGTTGAATTGAAACAACTTTGCCCAATTTTCTTAAACGCTTTCCATCAATTTTCGCGAAAATTCTTGAGTGAAACGAATTATTAAAACTAATTAAGAAACGATTCTAGTGTTGTTACTTTTACTTGCTTTCTCATCATGATGCCTTTGTAATAAAAAAAAAAGAAAAAAGAAAAAGATACGATATAAACCGAAGTATTATAAATATTGCAACAAAATGCACCAGTGTTATTAATCGAATGTCATTTTTATCTAATGTAGATCGTAGAGATCGAGATTCAAGTCCGGAATTTATTTTTATCAGTAATTTTAGAAAAATTATTCCGAAGAAAATGAAAAAACCAGGCAGAAAATTTAGATACCGAATCATCCCGTCATTTTTGTGAACAACGAATTATCGTTCACTGGTTTCCATCAGAGATTGGTAATAGATATAAATAAAAGGACAACTTTAATTCTTACTTTAATTTTAAAAAACAAATTTTAGCTTTTTAATCAATTGTTTATAAAAAAAATATGATTTGAAAAATTGCTCAAGAACGTGGTTTTTTTTTCCAATCTCTGATTTGACTGATAAGCAAAAGGTGGACGTGAATGTTTAATTTTTTGGAGTAGATAGCTAGATTATTTATTGCCATCTCTTTGAGAAGTTTGTCACTCTTGTTTTGATAAAGATTCTCATTATTGAAGAGATATAAATCCATATTATGATATTTAGAGAAGTAAAAGAAAAGTATTTTTCTTTTCATTTTACTTTCTGATCTTTTTTTTGTTTTGTTTTACAATGTACTTAGATTTACAAAGTGACAATGATTTTTATTTCTAATTTTGAAAAACAATTTTGATCTTTCTTAATTTTTTCTTTGTTTTATATTTTTTAGCAAGTGAATCAGGCAAGCGATGCTTTGTATTAATTTTTGAAAAATGCAACGATGTAAGCACTGCAACACCGTTCATATTTTGGAAAATTATGAACGTTTAAAATTAAGCCTCATGCCTGGTGTATGTACAATGCAATGCAATATTTATGTATGTTGAATGATTCAATTGGGTATCAAATGGTATGTATTTGTTACTAGTTGATTGTAGTGCTGCTAAAAAGAAAATGAAAAAAAAAATATGTTTATCCGGGCGGAAGAAACTGTGAAAATGGTGACACTTTAGATATGAAAATTGAAATTGGTTTAACATAGAGAATAAATTTTTATATTACTAAAAAAAAAAAACAAGGATAGCGGGTATCATCCTTCATTCGATAAAATACATAAAAAAGGTTACAGATTATCAGACTCGGCCCTCGAATTAAGGATTAAATTGTCATTTATAACTTTTACATTTTGCATTTGCATTTATTTAAGGACCTGCATGTTTGGCTCAACGAATTTTCTTATTTTCTGTTTTCAATATATACTTTGTTACACATTTTTTTCTCATAAATATGAATATTTTAATGAGAAAAAGCTACATTTTGTTGTGTTTTTATAAATGAAATAATTATTGAATTTTTTTTTTATTTCAGATACAATATTTTACAAAGGATTTTTTTTTCCACCAATATGAAATATTTCTTGTGATTTCAGTTGGAAAAAAAATCAATAATGGATGTAGATAAAAATCAGAGTTTGCTAAAAAAATGTTGAAAAAAATAGAACAAAATATTGAAGGTACGAAAACTATTTTTTATATTTAATTTTTATTACGTTATTTAATTAAGGACATTTTTTGCAAATTTGAAAATATTTGAAAATTATGTAAAATGGTAAATTACCACAGAGAAAGAGTTTGATTTATAGTATTATAGTATTTTATTGTATCAGTATACATTTTCCTATACGTAATTAAATTCGAATATTAAACAGTAGCTTTCCAGTGATATTTACAGAAAAAAAAATATAATTTAGCACTTGAATATATTATTCTGGTACCAGAAGATTGAGACTGGTATTTGAAATTTCTGATCCAATGTATTTCTCTTCGCCACCTCGTATTGATAGAGTGGTTCCAGGAATTTTTACCTTCTTTTCATCCATCATGGCAGCTCTCTTCCAATTTGAACTGTTACATTTTTTACAACTCACTGTTGGTACAACATCCAATGTTACAGTTCTATTTCCGCAATCACCACATTTGAAAAATCTCTTGACGGCATCAATAACTTTTACTGGATGTCCCATTTCCTTGCACAAATCTGATCTTGAGAATGCCGTGTATTTGCAAATTGAACAAATCACTGCCTTACAAGGTACCTTGAATGTTGACATCATTTTTTCTTCCATTTTTTCCTTTATTTCTAATTTTCCGAAATATTTTTCTTTCTCTTCTTCCTCTGATTTTTCAATAAGATTCACATGCGCCGAGGTAGCTGCCAACATTTCCTTGAATTTGGTGGAAAAATTTGTATTCTCCTTCAATTTTTTCTCTTTCTTCTCTTCTTCATCGTCGATTTCACGCTTTCGCTTTAGGGATTTCTCTTTCTTTTCTTTACTCATAAGAATATGATTTTGATTCGATTTTTTGAATTTTCCATTTTCTCGAACAAATTTCAAGGCATTTAGTTTTGCAGAGTCCTTTTGTTTTTTGGTGATTGATTCTGATAGATCGATACTTCCTGATGTGATTCCACCACCAAGTCGTGGAATGGAAAATGGACTTGACGAGGGATCGGAAAATCCAGGGGATGAATTTTTCACTGACGTGAGAGACTTTGATTTCGAGGTGGATTTCGATGACTTTGAGAGGCAATTTAAATCGAATGATTTTGTTGAAGAATCACATGTTGGCGTTCCAAATCCTTGCTTCATGGTCCATTCTTGTAATTTGCTTCGAGTGAAGCCTGGTGTTTTAGATAAATAAGAATTATCCTCTTCAGAATTTAATTCTTTTAATTTACTCAATGTGAAACCGTTTTTCTTTTGTGGTGTTGACGATACACTGGGAATTTCAAATGTAATTTCTATATCTTTTTTAGATGTTTCACTTTCTTTAGCTTCTTCTTCTTCTTCTTTTTTTGATAAATTTTTCAATTTATTCAGCCTTTCGAAATCTTTCTTCGATTGATTATTTGTTAACTCCACCATATGTTTTTTAACAACAGATTTACTTTCATCTCCTAAATTCAAATTTTCTGAAATTTTACTTTTTTCTGTAAATTCTTTTTTCTCGGATTTTTTCGAACCAGTCAGTAAAGCTAAACGTTCTCGATCTTTATCGACAAGTTTTTGATTTCGCTTGGCAGGAATTCCGAAAAAATTTTGTTGATGATTTTGTGTTATCGCTGCTTGAACTTTTTTGGGTCCGAAATTTTGTCCAAATCCAGAAGGTGGTCCAAGGCCTCTTCCATTTGCGCTGGATTGAATGTCAGCTCTACGGGAGCATTGTTTATATTCTTTTTGAACATGATAAACGCAATATTCGCATCTAGTTCGATTCACTACTGATGAACAGGGTCTACCACTTTTAGTCGTCGATTTGCAAAGTCCCATATCCTTAGAAGTACCGAGAATCATGACCTTTTGTGCATTATCAACTGATAGTGTTGCTTGATCCTTGTCATCTTTATTCTCAAGAACGTTTGGATTTAAAATTCCAATGACAACACCAGTTTCTGTTTTCCATAAGCCTTTGTATGCTCCACTAAAGAGAAAAACAGAAACGACATTCATATCAAAGGAGAGATCACTTATCTTCCAAATGCAATATTGACTTCCCTTTTGTGACTTTAGAATTGGAGATTTATTTATAACAACTCCAGCAATTACCCAGTCTTCTTGAAGATTTCCTGTGGCTAAATGTGATTTAACTTTTGAGACTGTAACTGGAGTTCGACCAAGCATTCGTTCTTTTAGTTCTGTTGAAGATACTAAAGGTTTTACTATTCGAAGTCCAAATATTGGATCACTGTAAACATCACTTTTTGTTGGGGCTTTTGTTGAAACTGCGGATAAATTGATATTAAATTTAGATTTATTTGATGAATTTATATTGCTTGATTGAGAAATGTTTCCTGTTGGATTGTTAAAGTCGAAAGATTGTTTACTTTCTCGTAATACTTCCCTGGTGATGAAATTGTCCTTTTTCTCAAATTCCTCCTTTTTAAGAATGTTTTTTATTTCTTTACCATCCTCTGAATATTTGCTTAATTCAAAATATCGTTTCTCCTCGTCATCAGATGAGTCAAGATTTTCATTGTAAATTGACTTTGTACTTTCCTTAGATAATTTTTCAATGGAATTTGAAGTAGAATCGAGAAAATTAAAATTCAATTCTTTTAAGGAAGTTTCAGGCTTTTTTGGTTCACATTCTGATTCTTCATTTTCAGCCAGGAGATCGTTTAACATATCTCCTAAATCTGAATCATCGTCGTTATCCATGACTGAAAATTAAAATATAGTTAAATAAGAGATTTAAATATAATATTGTCTGATATTTAAAAAAAAATTTATTTAAATGTTCATGTAAAATTTATAGAAACAGAATTTTCTTAAAAATTTCTAGTACAAAATATTTATTTCATAACTATATTTGCAGGTTATATTTCAAAAAGCAGTGATTTTTAATTGATTTCAATAAAGTTTGTTTAAAAAAGAATAAATTATTTCACAATGAATTTACAAATCTTTATGTATTAAGAAATTATTATGACATAATCAACATTAAATTCTTTCTTTTTATATACTTTTAAAACAAAGCAACTATAAAGCCACATTATTATTAATTTCTTACCTTATTTAAGTTTCAACAATTAAATATTTTTTCCAAGTAACAGAATAATAGAGCACATGAATTAATATTTCAGAAAATATATAAATTCATATAATTATTTTTTTGCAATAAAAACTTGATAATTTGACGTTTATGTCTTTCACACGTTTACACGTTTTACCCGCCAATAGATCAACATAAACTATAAAGTTTCAATAGAAAGTATATTAACGTGCTATAATTTTTTAACGTTAGTTTGATGTTGAAAATAGATGTCGCTACAAGTATTCCCTTACCTGTGAATAAAGGCGTATTTCCAAATTCATTTTTAATAGGAAAATATGCTTTACGCCAGTTAAAGAACGGACAAAGTGGAAACTAACGCTTAAATATAAATACAATCAATTAAATATATATAAAATTAATTAAAAAGTGTATATTAATTAAATATGTGATAATATCCTCAGCGTTAAAAAGAATTATATCTTCTTCAAATATATATTACATCTACTAGGTAAAAGTTAAAATTTAATTTAAATAATAAATCTAAATTAAACTTATTTTCAGGTTATGAAAATTATAATTTAAAAATTGTTAAATTATAAAACAATCTTTATAAATTATTTATATCAAGCAACATATATAAAACTATTTAAAAACGACAACTAATATGTTTATATTAGTTAAACGTATTTTATTTATATGGTTCGCAAAAGAAATATTTTCTAAAAAGTCATTACTTACAGTAAACTATTAATTAAAATTTAATTCAATTTTTATTAACTATAATAATTTTAAATAAATATAATCCATATAATCTTAGAATTTATAAAGCAGAAAAGAATTTTAATTTAAAGTGACAAAATGTGTAGTTTTAAATTTTTCTGTTGGAATATAATTTAAAAGTTTTATAACTTCAAAAAAAGGTACAAATCAAATTATCATTTTCGAAAAATTCAAGTTCAATAATAATTTCAAAAATATTAAAAGTTGAAAGAATTTAGTAAAAAGAATTTAATTTAAGTAATTATTTTTCAAAAGAAATATAAAAGTTTTATAACTTCAAAAAAGGTAGAAATCAAATTATCATTTTAAAAAAATTGAAGTTTAATAATAATTTCAAAAATATTAAAAGTTGAAAGAACTTAATTTAATTATTTTTCAAAAGAATTTATAATTTAAAATACAAAGTTGAATTAAGGAAAATCGGAAAGTCAAGAAAGAAACTGAAAAATTCATTAAAAAAAGAATTTATTTAAAAGTTGAAATCAAATTTCGTGTGAATACATTAAAATTCCAAAATTAACCAGTAACTGGAACGTACTCTCAAATACTGTCAATACTTCGATTTTTTTCGTTTTTTCTCTTATGTATATCAGTACAGTCTTATCAGCCTTTTTTCGTATATAATTATTAAAGCTTGGTATTTTTGCGTTACAATTCTAAGAAATTCTTATTTTCAATTTACGCGAACGTTTAAATGCTGAAGACAACTCATTTACGTGAACAAACTTCATTGCAGATCTTCTCAAGTATTTTGAAACGTGTTCGTTAAAATAAAAAAAATTTATCAGGGACTACTTAAAACGCAGTCACTCGATAAAAAAAAGTATTTCACTAAACACCACAGAAACTCAAAAAAGAAGGAGAAACAATTTCATTTTTGTCATTTACACTTAATCAACTTCCTCCATTCGGGATGCATCTTCGGAATCATCTTCTAGGGGTGGCACAACGTCATCTGGGGTTTTTTCCTCGACAACAGGTTCCTCCTCATCAATTCCCAAGCCGAGTTTGATCATTCGGTAAATGCGAGCTGCATGAACTTGTGGCTCATCCAACGTGAATCCGGACGAAAGAAGAGAAGTCTCAAAGAGAAGAACTACCAAATCCTTGACGGCTTTATCGTTCTTATCAGCTTCGGCCTTTTGACGCAAAGTCTCGATCACAGGATGATCGGGATTGATCTCGAGATGTTTCTTCGCTGCCATGTAACCCATTGTAGATGTGTCCCTCAAAGCCTGAGCCTTCATGATCCTCTCCATGTTGGCGGTCCATCCGTACTGGGAGGTGACAATGCAACATGGTGAATCAACCAAACGATTCGAGACAACGACCTTCTCGACTTTAGTGTCAAGAATCGTCTTCATGACTTTGCATAATTCCTCAAACTTGGCCTTGTCCTCCTCGCGTTTCTTCTTCTCCTCATCATCCTCAGGAAGCTCCAATCCCTCTTTGGTAACGGACACCAATTGCTTGCCGTCAAATTCCTTGAGTTGCTGGACAACGTACTCGTCAATTGGCTCTGTCATGTAGACGACTTCAAATCCACGTTTCTTGACACGCTCAACGAACGAACTGTTGGCAACCTGATCCTTGCTCTCGCCAGTAATGAAGTAAACGTGTTTTTGATTTTCCTTCATACGTGCAACGTATTCCTTCATCGAGCACATCTCATCACCAGATGCTGAGGTGTGG
The DNA here is from genome assembly GCA_001855655.1 of Leptopilina clavipes. Taxonomy (NCBI): domain Eukaryota; kingdom Metazoa; phylum Arthropoda; class Insecta; order Hymenoptera; family Figitidae; genus Leptopilina; species Leptopilina clavipes. The sequence goes on along the minus strand of JUFY01023396.1, from coordinate 24,927 downwards.
AATCTGAGTAATTCGGCGAGTTTTGAACGATTTGAGCTGTCCTCATGAATTCCAAGTTTGATGTTCTTGCTGAATTGTTCGTAGAATTTCTTGTAGTTCTCCTTGTCCTCGGTGAGTTCCTCGAATAATTCCATGCATTTTTTGACTAGATTTTTACGAATGACTTTGAGAATTTTGTTCTGCTGAAGCATTTCACGAGAGATGTTGAGAGGAAGATCCTCGCTGTCGACCACACCCTTCATGAAATTCAAATACTCGGGAATGAGTTCCTCGCAGTTGTCCATGATGAAGACGCGACGAACGTAGAGTTTGATGTTGTTCTTGCGCTTCTTATTTTCGAACAAGTCGAATGGCATACGACGGGGAATGAAAAGAAGAGCACGGAACTCGAGTTGACCCTCGACGGAGAAATGTTTCACAGCCAAATGATCTTCCCAGTCGTTGGTGAGTGATTTGTAGAATTCACCATATTCTTCCTGGGTAATCTGATCGGGGCTACGGGTCCAGATTGGTTTTGTTTTGTTGAGTTCCTCGTCTTCCTCATATTTCTCCTTGATGGTCTTCTTCTTCTTCTTTTCCTTTTCTTTGTTCTCCTCATCCTCGTCCTCGCCAACGTCTTCAACCTTTGGTTTTCCGTCTTCCTCCTCCTCCTTCTTCTCCTCGGGTTCCTCTTCAGCTTCATCGTCACTCAATTCCTTCTCACGTTCCTTCTGTACGACTAATTTAATTGGATAGCCGATAAATTGCGAATGTTTCTTGACAATTTCCTTGATTTTGCTTTCCTCGAGATATTCAGCTTGATCTTCCTTGATGTGAAGAACAATCTTGGTACCACGACCAAGTGGCTCACCTGGATCTGACCGAACTGTGAATGATCCTCCGGCACTGGATTCCCAAAGGTACTGCTCATCATCATTGCTTTTTGAAATTACAGTAACTTTGTCAGCAATGAGGTAGGCAGAATAGAAACCAACACCAAATTGACCAATCATCGAAATGTCAGCTCCGGCCTGCAGTGCTTCCATGAAAGCTTTGGTTCCAGATTTAGCGATTGTTCCCAAATTGTTGACCAAATCGGACTTTGTCATACCGATACCGGTGTCAATAATTGTCAAGGTGCGATCATTTTTGTTTGGAATAAGTTTAATGTAGAGCTCTTTGCCTGAATCCAATTTCGTCGGATCAGTCAGCGACTCGTAACGAATCTTGTCAAGTGCATCACTGGAGTTGGAGATCAATTCACGAAGAAAGATTTCCTTGTTAGAGTAGAATGTGTTGATGATCAGAGACATCAGTTGAGCAATTTCAGCCTGGAAGGCGAAGGTCTCGACCTCTCCAGCGGCAGTTTCCATTTTTTCAGGCATCTGCGAAAAACAATTCTCATATAATTCCAGAAAATACGAATCATTTAATAATTATAATACTTTAAAATCAATCAAAATTATTTCCAAGGTTATCAAAATATTCAACTTGTCTCCTAATTCAAAACAAATCAGTTTTGAAATAAATCCCAACAGAAAATAAATACAAGGATAATGAAAGTTAGTTTGTTTACCCAATTAGAGATAAAATTATATTGTAATCAAAAATCGATTATAATTAACCAAATTAATATACTAGAAAAATATAATATATAATACAAAATAAAAGTCCATAAACTCTAAATCGTAATTAAAAAATATATAATTTACTTTAAATTATTTTAACAAAGTATAATAAATTTGATAAAACAAAATTACTTTCTGAAAGACGCTTCAAGTTTTAAATTAAAAGAATTTCTTCGTTTACGGTAATTTAATAACAAATTAGCTTAAAATATTATATAAATATTATAATAATTAAAAATAAGTTTTTAATTGTTAAAAATTGAATCCGAATTTTCGATAAATTTCCAAAGCAATCAGGAATAGTAACGCAAAATTCCAATGATGAGTCACGAGGCTTCATATTCCCTTTTATTGTTTAAGTCCTCAAGGTAAAATTAAAATTACATGAATTAATCAATAAAAAATATGTTAATTACAAGGCTTTTAACATAAATAGAAATTTGTTGAGTAATCCTTTTTTTTAAATTAAAAGCATCTTAAACTTAAGAATCATTATATGACAAAGTACGAGCACGTGTTTGAAAAAAATTACAAATTTAAAAAAATTTAATCAATAAATATTTATTAAATAAACACCTTAATTATTTAATAAATAAATTAATTATACTAAAATGCAATGCCTTTAAATGATGTGAAAAATCTATAATCGTGAATTTGCAGAAATCAGAAGCGCAAAGTGGTTTCGAGTGGAAAAAATTTTTTTTTTCAGTAAAAATAAAATGAAAAATAACACAAATTATGGAATTTAATAATAAAATATAAATTATCTTACCTTTTTTGTAAAATTTAGAAGTTAAACTAGAGTAATTAAAGTGAATATCCCTTGGATAAAACGAACAGCGGAACGTGCTGCTGTCTTCAGAGAGAATTATTGAATGTGGTGTGACTCTAATGAACACAGTAATATAAACGCACAAAATGAATTAGTAGTGGTAGATGCTTCCAGAACCTTCTAGAAGCTTCTAGAACAAATTTCTACCGGTGAATGAAGTCATATCCGGTGATACAATCAATTTAAAAACTATTGTTTACTTCCAATCGTTTACAAAAATTGTAAACATCATTAAATTAGGAAATTAAAAATCCTGGGAGTGTTTATTAATCATAATCAATCAAATTTTTAGTCACTTTAAAATAAAAATTGTTATTATAAACATTATTTATACTGGTGTTGTATATCCGGCATAGGTTATACAATACAGAAGTATAGGATATATTTACCGCGAAAAGACAAAATTTAATAAATTATTAAAATTTTGTTATGCTAAATTTTTGCTGCTTTTAAAAGAGTAATTTTACTTCATTTATATTTATAATCGCTATAAAAATTTTATAAATAATAAAAAGTATAATATTTAAAAAATCAAACGAACACGAGGGTTTAATTCGCACTGCGCAAGCGTATAATTTTCAAAGTTTTTCATTGTGGAGAAATTGTTTATAAATTGCAAAAAATAATGATTAATTATGAATTAAAAGTAATGAGATATTAATGAAATATGATGACTAGTGAATTTTATTATAGCTATACATATAAAATACTTTACTCATTTATTGTCAATTTCTTTTTTAAATAAAATATCTTCTGAAGATAAAAACTGTCATTGGTGGATGGTTTAGCAACTTCCAATTCGCGCCTTTAATTTGAATATTTAGAAATTTATTATCCTAATATTTTGTGTTTTAGATAATTATTATTTTTTAAAATTTTAGAAGAAAAATGACACTTAAAACACAAAAAATATGCAGTTTGTAAGATTTCTTACAACATAAAATAGGATAATTAAATTTATCTAATTTCCTAGAGAATGAAACTTTATCTCGTTCCGTCGATAATGTAGATTTAAAACTTTTGAAAGAAAGGTCAAAATTTTTTTTCCTCGGTTCAAACCGAAGAATTTGTTTTGTTTTGTTTTGGAGATTAATATTCTCGAGAAAAGAGAAATTAAGGAAAAGTGCAAGAAATAAACAAGTAGTTTTGAATATTGTTAAAATAGGCAATTCATGAACGTTGAATTGCGAGCAAGTTGCACTAATAATCGAATTGTATTGAACGAAGATTCGAATCACAATAAATTTTACCTATCATATAATTTGCTTGTAAACGAATATAGATCCCTCAAAGTCAAAGATACAGAAACGGTAGAAACAAAGGAAAATTAAAATGAATAAATGAAGAATGAAAAAGACGGTAGTGTAACATAACCTATAAAATTAAATTTACTCAATTTCCTCAATTTACTAAATTTTCCGAATTTATTACTCATTTTTTTAGAGGTTAAATTTGTTCCATTTGCGAACAAATTGTTTTATTATAAATAATATAATAAATTAATAATAATTAAAAATGTTTAATTTATCGAGTTTATTATAGAAGCGAAGTCTACAAAATATTCGTGTTTATTATTCAAGTTATTCAATAATAGTGAATAGTCGATAAAAAAATACTTTATTATAAAATAAAATTTAATTTTCTAAAATTGCGTTCAATTCAAAACTCCATTAATGGAGAATATTACACTAAGATTGTAATTATCCGCAAAAATAATTCACTTTTTCGTAAAATTAAACTAACCTAATAACTTATTCTAATATATAAATCAAACATTTTGATAATTTTATTCGTTTTATTCAATAATAAAACGTTAAAAAATTATATATATTTACAAATTAAGAAATAACTAGAGTGCTGTATATAGTTATTGTAAACTGAAAATGTGTTTTTAACAATATTTTTAAATTTATTACGCAAAAATTGCTACCTTTTTTTAAAAAATAATGAGTAATCTACATTTGTTCTCGATTTTGAAGAGTTCTCTCCTAAGTCTCAATAATAAGTAATGTCTGAATTAAAATATTTAATATAATAATATATGTTTATTTTATTGATCAAGTACGGCGCATTAAAATTTAACTTACTGCTAATAAAAACAATATTTCAAAAAAAAAAAAAATTACAATAAAATTCATATTCTTTACACAGTCAGTATTTCATATAATATTTTCTCTATACATTTTTAATTGTCCATTTTTATTTTTGCTTTGTATAAAATTTCTTTTATTGCCTTTAATATTTATTTCGCCATTTTATTGCTTTCTATTTTTATTTCGCATTTCCGCTCATGAATATTTTTTTATTCCTCTATAATTATTTCTATTTTATTCAATTATTGTTTTTCTATTTTTTTTTAAATTGGCAATATTTTATAAGCGCAAAAATGAGAATAAAACATCAAGACATTAATGTTTATTTGCATCTTCTATAGAATTTGTAAATTTCTCATTTCGATAGTATCAATATTTATTAAAGCGGAAATATGATTCTTTTAATTAGGGACGGCTAAAATGACATTTCATCATCGGTACGAACTAATAAATACACTATTTAACATTATATTGACTATTATTTTGTTTATATTTATATAATTAAAAAAAATTTTTTATTTTTAATTAAAAAACAGGAAAAAGTTATTTTAAAACAATCTTTCCTCGTTGAGGAAAATTTGTTTTGATACATTTTTGTTATTGAACTTGAAAAGAATTTTTCAATCAAAAAGAAAAAAAAATTAAAATGATTAAAATCGATGTTCTGTAAATAAGAGAAAAATTATATATATCTGTAAATATATATAGTGCATTATTTTTATATAATAGATATATGTATATAAAATTATATAATTCGTAAAAGAAAAATATATAAGAAATTGCCTTTAAGTATTTTTTTTTAACTTTTGTGACCTATTTTAAAATTCTTACTCTGTTAACTTTTAGCAAACAATTATCAATTTTTGCTTACATTTACTTAAGTTTTTTCAATTAACTGCTTTTTTCTATTCGTTGTACTATTTATCAAGAAAATAATTTACTCACTATTAAAATTTTTCAGAATTATCTACGCACAGTTAAAAAATTTTGAGCACATTCTTTGTTTTCAGTGAATCAAATTTATATCTTCATGACAGAAATCTTCTAAAAACAAATTTCGTTTCTTTCTGTTTGCAACTAAAAATCAAATTTTTTTCGTGATGTGTAAAATTCTAAGAATTTTTAAAAATCAAATTAAATAGTTTTTTTTCTCTCGGGAAAAAATTCGGTTTTTAACTTTCTCTCTTGGTGGACAAAAATATACTATTATCCCTTATCCTCTGCTTTTCATTTTCACGCGGGCAGTTTTTACAGTCTTCGTCCTTGTTTTGTTCAGAATACAATTCGTATAACAAAGATGATGCATTTGATGCATCGTCGTAAAAAATGTATCCACTTTGGATCGCGAGAAATTTGAGCGCTCCCCTAGGAAGCCGGTGTCACATTCGCTTGCACTGGAGGAATTGGAGCCGTTTGTTTAGCTCGTCTTCGTTTATTTAAAAGTGGATTATTCGTGTTATCCAATTGCTTTAAATTTGCCGTGTCATAATCCACACGCATTGTCGCCAAAGAACGTGTCATTTCTTCCTGAACTTCCGGCCAAAGTTCCTCCCCCTCTCTAAGAACTCGTCCCGTATGCAAAGGCGTTGCCGGAACTTCTGTGTGTTTCTAAAAAAAAACAACAGATATACAAATAAATTTTTCGAATCGGAAATTAACTTTCGATTATTTTTCCCCTGACATTTAAAATTATTGTGAACAATTAAAATTCTTTCTTTAATGAGACTACACTTCGGATTGTAATAATAATAATAATAAAAATACTCACTGAGATCCATTTATTGCGCATTACTTCGGCAATTTGTAGCCTTTGAGCAGGATCAGTGCATAGCATTCCCTTGATAAGATCGCGAGCTTCTGTGCTGACGTGGGACCATTCAGGTGCTGGAAAATCGTATTGACCTAATGTTATTCGTTTCTTCATTCCCGGCGATATTGCCAAACCGTGATTACTATAGAACGGGGGAAATCCACATAATCTGAAAAAATCATCATTTTTAGTTCGTAAATTTCCAAATTAAAATATTTCCTCATCTATTTCACTTATTTTTGATAATTTGTCAAATTTTTAATATATTCATAATATAATTTATTCAATTTTCAATTATACCAAATTTTAATCTTTTCAAAATATAATTTATCCAAATTTCACTTTAATCAAATTTCAGTCGATTGAAATTTCAATCGTTCAAAATTTCAATTTACCCAAATTTTAATTAAATTAAATTTTATTTAAAGAAAAAAGGTACTTGATCCCTTTTATATTGTTATTATTAATATTATTATTATTATTATTATTATTATTATTATTATTATTATTATTATTATTATTAAAATTTAATTTTAATCGAAAATTTTCGTTAAATATTTTTATTAAAATTATACTTACAATATATACATAATTACACCCAAAGACCATATGTCGCAGCTTTTGTCATATTTATCCGGACCCAAAACTTCAGGCGCTTGAAGACATTTTAATTTATATATTTTATTTTGTTATAAATAAAATATAAAATGAAACTTGAAAATTAATTTTTAAAACGAAATCTACAAGAATTTATATTTTTCTATCATGCAATTCTTATTATTGTTTTTAATAAAATTTTCTTACCGACATAATAAGGTGTATAACAAGGCGTTTGAAGCGTATCTTTCAGATGTGTTTCCTTCGCAAATCCAAAATCGGTCAATTTTAAAATTCCTAAACTATCTAAAAATGAAAAATTTAATTTAAATGTATGGAAAAATTTTCTTTCACAATTTAGGAATAATTTGAATAATGAAAAACGCTTCTTTGAATAAAATTCTTTTGTTTTGTTTATATCAATTTTTAAATATTTTATATTTATTATACAAAAAAGAAAATAATCTAAGATTTATTACAAAAAAAAAATAAAGAAAATCTGTTATTTATTTAAACATACGGGCAAATTTTTTTTATATAAAAAAATGAGAAAAATTTATTCATTTCTATTTATAAAAAAATCCAATTACCTGGTTTTGAATATAACAGGTTTTCTGGTTTGAGATCCCGATGAGCAATATTCATGTCATGAAGGTGTTTAACAGCGACACAAATTTCGTACATAATTTGTGCTGCTTCTGTGACAACAAATAAAAGAAAGAGAAGGAAAAAATTGCATATTTTTATTCCCAAGGAACTTAAATAATATAGTTTTATATTTTCCAAAATTATTTACCTCGTTCAGTAAATGCTCCGTCCTGTCCGTCCTGTCTGTCTTGTATCCTTTGAAAAAGTTCTCCACCTTCCATACTGAAAATCAATTTAATTAAAAATTTTTTGTTTCAGGCAATTTCATTGTTGTGCGATTCATTCTGGCTTTTCTACTTTTTCGGGGTAAGTAAAACAATTATAATAAACAGAAAAAAAAATTTTTTTATCTACGTATTAGAGTATAAAAGGAAATTATGTCAAAATATTTGATACTTTTTGAGAAAATATAATTTTACTTAACTTTTAAGCCGCAAGTCCAAATTCGATGCTTCAGAAATGAAAATATTCTCTAGTGTTTAATTTTACACGTTCAAGAAGAAAATTTGTGTAATGCAAAGAAATTTTGGCTTTTTTTTTCAAAAATAAAATTAATGTGTTTTTGTAAACAAGGGACATTTCTCTTGTCAAAACAGCTGATTAACGCTACGCTGCACACGCACACAGCGTCATTCAGTTCTTTGACAGTAAAGTTGTTTGTTTTCAAAATATTGTTTAAAAAAGTCGAAATTTCTTCGCATTACATGCATTTTCTTCTTGAACGTGAAAGTTTAAACACTAAGGAATACTTTCGTCTTTGAATAATCGAAATTGGATTTGCGGCTTCAAAAGTAAGTTGAGTTCAAAAATAATTTATATTTCTTCACTAAATTTTGAGGTTATGTTCGACTCAACTTGTGAATTTTGACCTAAAATTTGAAACTAATGCTTTTCTCTTGACCTGAACGCCTAAACTTTGAAGTTATTTTGATTTGCGACATTTGAGGTTATGTTAGTCGCCTACTGATAAGTGGTGAATTTTTACTGTTATTACCATTTGAAAATTTTGAAGCTGGACAAATTTTTTCGTCTTGTAAAGTATTGAAAAGAGAAAGATAAACTCACCATTCCATAACTACCAGTAGACATTTATTTCCACTGTATGAATTTTCATAAACGTCTTTAACTTGAACAATATGTCTACAATTTGATGCCCTCCAATGTAACTCGACTTCTCTTCTCGCTTTCACACAGTCATGTAAAACCTAGAAAAAAAGAGAATATTCTTTAATTAATTTATTTTAATTATCTTTAATTAGTCAATTTATTTAATATAAAATAATTTTTTTTCAAATTATTTTTTATGAAAATACCCTTTTATTAGTAAATACTTTGTTTTAAATTTTGTTTTAAAAAAAATTAATTTTTAATAACTATATATTAACTTATAAATATTATTTATTTATAAAAGAAATTAATGAAGAAAAATAATATAAACTTTAAAAATTAATTAATTATTAATAAAAATTAATATAAAATATAAGAAATTTTAATTAATTCAAAAGGGGAAAATATTTTTAAAAATAAGTATTACAGGGGTTAACAATTTTTTTTTTCATATTAATAGTTTTATATATAAAAAAAACATAAAATTCATGAAACAATGATTTCCGCGCAAATAATAATCGATTAATTATTAACTTATTTCAAAATATAAATTGACCTTCTCGAGTCGTGAGCCCACACACTTTTTTTCTCTTTATAATCATTAATAATTAATACAAAAATTATCTATAAATAAAAAAAAAATGAAAAGCGAAAGATGGAAATATGAAATAAATTCCAATGTCTAAGTATTTTTGTAAACTTCCGCATACAGAAAATTCGTCCTCATTCAGAAAATATAACCGTGCGGTGAAATAAATCTTCCTTTAACATTGCACGGCGCGCGGATAAATTAGAAAAGGAATTATTTGATTTGCAAAAATCCTTGAATTTCTATTTTCAATTTAACATTATTTTTATAATTTTTTTTACACACGAAGGATATATGGACAATTTATATAAGCTGTTAATTATCACTGACTCTATTGTTGAAAATAAATTAACAATAATAAAATATATATCAACAGATTAATCCGCGTAAATTTGTAGATTAAGTTTGCATGCAAAAATAAACAATATATAATTTATGAAGAAATAAATTAAAATTAAAGTCTCGTTAATGATTTTTTGAAGAAAAAAAAAAGAAAAATTTGCATTGTTATAAAATATTTATATTTATGATATGTGAGATATAAAAGAATTTATTGACATTGATCTGCTAATAATTGTCATAGTAAAATAATTAATGAGTGACACGAGAATTGCGTATTCTGACGTATATCTTTGGCAGCCTCGCAATTTAATGACAATTATCACTGTGCGATCAAAAGTGGGAATGATTTCAAGCTAGAGCGACTTCTGAGAATTTTCATTCCATGTTTAAAACTATTTGTCAGGATGTAAACATTGGCAATTTAATCATTTTGTAGAAGAAAAGTAAATGCAATTTTTTTTTGTAATTTAAAAAATTTTTTTTTATTTTTCTAATTAATTTTTTTATACTAAAAATAATTTTTTCATTTAAGTAATTTTTTTTCTATAAATTAATTTATGCGTTCTTTTTTTCGTATTTTTTTGTTTATTGTAAATTTCAATTCCTTTTGCGAAAATTTATACATTCAGTGAAATATTTCAATGATAGGATTTTCATTTATTTATTTATTAATTTATTTATTTTTGTTATCCTAAATTAATAATTAACTATTTTTTCGTTTGAAGATATACAAAAATACATGACGGAAACTATATGAAAATACTAGGAAAACTGTATTAATTGTTCGCAGCATTAAAAGTTTCATACCCGGAAGCTAATAATTTCAATGACGTCATTTCTTCAAAAACATACAAACGAAATAGACGATTTTCTGTCAATAAAATAATCTTTCATGTTATAAAGAAAAAGTAAACAGAAAACCTAATTATTTATATTTTTTAATTTTTTTTAATTTTTAATTTACATAAGAAAACTTATTATTATTGTTTTCTTTATTTGTATTTATTTCTAATTTTTTATTTACATAAAAAAATTTATTATTTATTATTTAATTTTGTTTTT
>JUFY01023396.1:3689-14220 GCA_001855655.1 Leptopilina clavipes | reverse complement strand
ATTTTGTTTTTGAATTTTTAATTTACATAAAAATATTTTTTATTAATTTTGTGTTTTTTTATTTATTCTATTAACTTATTAACTTAATGTTTACTATGAAAGTGAATTTAACTTACTAAATCTAAATAAAATTTGCTTATTATTTGCTTATAATTTTCATATAATTAAATAAATTAATAATAAATTGCCTTCGATTATAAATCAAAATTTTTTTATAAAAATATCTTTTGTACACAAATATTTACATTCTTTCTCACTTAAAGTTACTTAACAATTTTTTTTTCCAACTAAACGGGAAATTTTTTTATGATATATTATAAAAAAAACGTGATGCATAATAAAAATATAGAATATTGGTAAAGATGATTAAAAGGTATATATATACATGTACTCGTTTTGATAAGACTCGAAGATAAAAATAAAATTACGTATATTTTTAAAGATTTTTCACACATTATTCCATTATTTGATAAATAAGATTAAAATATATAATAAAAACTTATTAATTCCTTTCTTTATTAATTTTTCTCTCAATATTTTTATCTAAAGGTCAATGTTCTTAAATTTATTCATTATTGTAAATATTTCTATAGTTAATTTTAAAAATGTTTTTTAACATAGGAAAAAAGAACGAAAAAATTTAATTCGTGGGACAAAAAATTTTTTTGACGGTAAAAAATAAAAACATACAAATATCGAACAAAAAAAATTTTTTTTCCACGTTTATAATATTTAAAAAATATGGATAAAAATATTGTCAAAAAAAAACACAAATAGAAATAAATATATTAGTGATCTATATTTATAAATTTACAGTTAATAATGTGAGTTGAGTCAGGAAAAATTTGAATGTGTCAAACTTTCACATTTCAATGTATTGCAAAACTTTATATTCGTGCTGGATAGTATAATATGTATAGGTATGTGTGATTTGGAATCACCGTGTGAGAAAATCACGGAATATAAATAGAAGATGACTCGTGAAGTCTACTGGTCCCCAGCTTAGAAATCATCGTCAGTTGCGGTGATCGCACTTAAACTCTCAGGTATCGATATTTAAAAAAGCGGAAATTCTTATACAGATGAAAAAACAAAAAAAATTATATATTACAAAAACTAGAAAATGCCCGGAAAAATAATTTTTTCTGTTTTATATAATAGGAAGAAAAATATTCTTCAGGTTTAATTTTCTCTTCTGTATAAAAAATCCTCAACAATTTTAAACAGAGAAAACTCTTGAAATCTTCATCATTGCGATATTATTTTTCTCTTTTTTACCTTTTAATGTTAATGATAATAAATTAATATTTGTATTTAATTTTTTTAAAAGAAATATAATAGCGCAGAGAGTAGCATTTTCCACTCAGATTGAGAATAATCTTTTGGGAAAAGATAATTATTCTGCGATGAGGTGAAGAATATTCACTATTTCGCATATTTCCGGAAAGTTTTAGTATTGCGCATGCACTGAATGACGTCACAATAATGGCGTATTTTGCAGGCAGATGGCGCAAACGTCGCAAAATCTGTCATGTGTGAATCTCGTTACAAATCGTGTTTTTGTCTTATTTTCCATACGTAATAATCAGTGAAAAAATGAATTTTGTTATTGTCAATTGTAAAATATGTGAAATTGCAACATAACCAGTACGTATCCATTTTTCAGCAAGTACTTATATACATTTTTTATTCATTACTTTACGCGTGATTTCTTTCCCGGTCGAAAACATAACGAACATAACCTACAATTTCAAATTTGGATGTTTATTATTTTTCGAAAAAGAAAATAATATTTCAGTAAAGGACAAATCTCATATTAAATTAAAAGTATTTTGATACATACGATTCAGAAAAATATTAATATACAAAAAGTGGAAAATCATAATATTTGTTATCTACAAATTTTTCATTCTAAAATTGTCTAGAAAAAAAAATTTGTTGAAAGTTTTTTTTTGTAGACAAACATTAAAAAATTATAATAGAATTTTTTCTTTCATAAACGTTGAGTACTTGAACTTTGTGGTATAAATTGCAAAATGTTAATTTCCTAACGCACTTCTTTCGATATCAGCAAAGTTTGATTCTTGGTAAAAAAAAAAAAAAGAAAACAAAAGAGGGGATGGAATTCTTACGATCTTGTTCTACTTTGTTTAATTTTAAACTTGAACGAATGAGTGAAAAATCTTTCTATTTATATATTTTATTTAGTTACACTGATTTTTTTAAAAAAAAATTAATCTTAATCACTGAAAAGATCATTTTAATAAAAATGTAAATTGACATTTCTTTTCAATTTACGTTAAAATACCTTTAATATTCTGTGTGTAATAAATATTAATAGTTGTACTTTAAATTCAAAAGGGAAATTTTGATAATTAACATTTTCTCATTGAGTGACGTTTATTGAAAAAAAAAATGAAAAATCGATGGTGTACTTAGTGAAACGAATCCGCATGTTTAAATGTCAAATTTAAAAATATCTTAATTTTCAATCCCAATATTGCTCTTATTGATATTAGTTTACAAACCGGAGAGACTTAAAAACTATCTGGATTCTTTCCAAATTTAATTCTCGCACATATTTGTCCTAAAAATCAATAATTGAATCGTATTTTTCACGTGTTTCTTTCTAGACCATATTTCTCATCTCTTATATAAAATTAAATTTTGTAAATTATTTTTATTTGGGAAATATAAAATAAACTGTCCGTCATATTCTTCTCTTTGAAAAATCATTTTTTTCCTCTGGAGTAGTTTTTTTTTTTTGTTAAATATTTTCTTTTCGTAAGTATTTAATTTCTTTTTTCCTTTTTCTTTTTTTTGATAAATATAAAAATGATTCACATTTTTTTTGTATCGTTTGTTATTATATACTTTTCTTACAAGAGGAAAGAGAGGAAGTGATAATTTTTGTTTTCTTAACACACTCGTACGCACACACACACACACACATATAGAAAACTTGACAATTGTGTCAAAGCTTTAAAATAAATTGTTTACCTTGAGTGCATATTTTTCTCTCGTTTTTCTGTCGTAACATTGCACCACTTTTCCATTGATACCCAAGCCCAAGACATGATTACTGATTTCGTAGTCATCAATGATTGATGTAGTTTTCGGAAGGCGTGAGTCAGAGCGAGAAATTGGAGGTTCCATAGCTTTCAGTTCAATTTCCCTGGAAATGTAAATTTTATCTTTTTTATAGTTAAATCCCATTAGTATTATTTAAATGTTTATGATTTAAATGAAAATTATTTGGTTCAAGAAAATATTTATTTGACAATATTGTCAAGTTTGAATCAAGTAAATTTTTCTCTCAGTGTAGACAGACATGGAAAAAAATCATTCAATTTGAATTTTTTCTGTCCAAGTCGATTTCTTCGAAATAAAATAATTTTGGAAAAAATTGAATTATTACTATATTACCAATGTGAAAAATTGTTCAACAATGTAATTTTTAATCAATCGAATAAGTTTAAATTACCTTTTGTCGATTTTTTTTCTTGTCAGGCGATTTTTTGCGCTTTGGCAAGAAAAAAAGGGCAGAAACTGGAAAGCCGGTATTTTTCCATACGACAATCACTTTGAAAGGTATATATGTATATATATTAAAATGTACAAGTCATCACCTGATCCACTTCAACTACACATAGACCCACACAATCCACCTCTATCACTTCTTTTTTTCAATAATTTTCAAAAGCGAGTCTGTAGAAAATGATTTATTTAATTAAATTGAAAAAGAATTATTATTTAATATCACAGATAGTGCAGAAAAAAAAATAACACTTGTGTCACACTCTTGTTAAATTTTTTGACTGAGTAAACTGAAGATTCTTATACTTTATGTCAGCCGGTGTAAAAAAAAATTACGTTAGAAATCCAGACGCTTGAGAAATTTTTTTTTTATCCTCGTGGCAAGTGAAATTATTGTAAATTTTCTTGCTTCTTTTTTTTGACACTGTAATTACAATTTTTTTTTGACGTTCATTTAACGGAGGGGGGAAAAAGAGACTCGTTTATGTAATTTTTTTACAAATTGTTAATCAATTTCTCTCAACTGGTAATAAGACGCAATCGAACAAACCGTACGAACACGACTTTCCTATACATTATTTCTCAGTACTTTTCAATGCTCCCCCACAACAAGGCGAGTGTCATCAACTCTATTGCGCATGCGTTTTCCTAAATTTTCTAATTGGTCGACTGAGAAACATATTTTTTAAGTAAAAAAAAAAAAAAAAAAAAAATAGTTGAATTTACAATGTTAAAAAAATAAAAAAGCTCAGGAATGTTGAAAAAAAAATTAATTGGCTTAATTTTTTTTCAAGATTTCTAAGCTTAAATTAATTTAAGAATCACGGGATTATAGATTTTCATATCTTTCTTTGTTTTTATAAATGATTTTATTGATCCAAGTTACAATTTATCAAAATTTTTCATCGATTTAAAATTTACTTAATTCAAATTTCTATAAATCTTAATTAAAATTTATCCAAATTCTTATCTATTGAAAATCTAATTTATCCAAATTTTTATCTTTTGAAAATATAATTCTATATCCAAATTTCAATTCTATACAATTTTTAATTTATCCAAATTTCAATTTAATCAAATTTTATTCGATTCAAATTTCAATAGAACAAAATTTTAATTTTATTCAAATTTCAAACGATAAAAATTTCTATTTTTAGATATTTCTATGCAATTTAATTGATATTAAATTGCATAAAAAAAATTGTTTTCAAAAAAAAGTAAAAAAGGAAAAAAAACTAAAACCAAGTAAAATAAATGTTATTTTATATTTATTTTTTTGAAATAAAGTAACGAAATAAATATTCAGAATTAAAAAAAAATTCTGTTTATTTTCATTGCTGTCATATAATTACAAAATATCAGTATAAATATATTTTCATTATAGGCACAAATTTATTTACATTGCAGTAGCCCCTTTCAATTTATTAAAATCCTATATAATATCATATAATATGCTTATTTATTGACGATTAAACTTGGTTTAATTTCCAATCAATTTAATAAAGCAAAACTTTCAATTTATCAACTTTTTACAATATTATTAGAAATTTTGTTTAACTATTTCATTTTTCCTTCAACAATTCTGCACGCACTTTTTTTTATTTTTGTGTAAAATTACGTTTGAAATTAAAAAAAAGCAAACAACAAAATTCAAAATATCTTTAAAAAAAATACAATTCTCTTGGCACTTTTTTTTTCGTTTTGTATTGCAGGGTGCACCATTTTGGAACTTTTAATTTTATTAAAAGTTCACTTTTGTACCTCTAGTTTCGAAAAAAAAAATTGTTTCTCAAATAAAAGAATCTCTTCATAAAAAATACTATAAATAAAAATGCGTTTTTCGTTATAGAGTAATATATATGATTATTATAATAATTTATAATTTATTTCCAATTTTATTTAAGAAGAAAAAATTTTTGACCTTTTGAAATGAAAATTATTTTTGAATTGTATATTTTATGAAAAGATTTTTTTGATTTTCTTAAAAAATAACTAACGTTTAAATTTCGTTAATACTCTCATCACATATCTCTTTCTTTTCTTTTCATATCGCCTTCACCCTTTTCGGATTAACAATATTTATTTCTAATATAATTAAATTTTGATACGAAAATATGGATGGATTACAGTATAAGTACCCGAAACATGTTTATGGATAGAAATAAAAACTGTCGCTCGTTTTTTTTTTTAGAGAAAAAGAAAAATGACGATGAGGGAAAAATATAATATAATACTTATTATTATAAAATGAAAAAATATTAATGACTTTGGTTTCTCTAATCGGAAAAATTATTGTATGTACGGGAGCTAAGTACAGAATTTAATCTATCCAGAACATCATTAACGAACCGTTATTACAATATAATATATATAATTACATTTAACAATAATGTAATAAATTTACATTTTAAAAAATTAAGCACATGTACAATAAAATCTTGTGTAAGTTTTTCACACTTGACATTATATAGAAAAAAAAAATTAATACCTTTAACTTTCCCGAAGAAAAAAAAACAGACGTGTGTTAATTCGTTCAACTTTAAATCGTTAATATTTATCTCGTCGAATATTCAATAATTTTTCGAGTTTATGTTAATATTAACATTTTTTCCATATATATAGTCAATGTTAAATTATCGCTTCGAAAAAAAAATTTCACTGAGATTTAATAATTGCAATAATTGCAGGTACTGTTATCTTTGTGATTTTATCTCATTCTTGAAAATTTCATTTTTCAAATTATTTATTAGGGAGAAAAATTCATTATAGAAAAAAAGGAAAAATATTTTAGAAGTGGCGCTTCAACATGTGCGATGAAAATAAATTAGAATGAATTTTCTCCCAAAAAATTCTTATTTCTATATAATTTAAAAAATTAATTCATATTTTCCCCTTTTTTCCTGTTATTAAAACTCATTTTTTCCAAACTTCACTATTCCTTTTGTTGGAAAAAATTTGTTAGAAAATCTTTTTTATTTTTTTGCTAAAATTCGCTAATGAAATTTAAAAAAAAAATAATAAAATCGATTTTTAGAATTCCTAAATTAAATTGTTATTTAATTTTTTTCAATTAACAAATTTAAAAATAACATTCCTCTGTTTGGAAGCGAATATAACAAATAATAAATAAAGAAAAGTGAAGGCTACCAAGTATTTTATACAAAGTTTCCCGATTTCACTGAATTTCGTGCAGTGATATTTTTAAAATAATAAATCTCAATGATCAACAATAAATCATCAGTTAAAAATCCGTCAAAAAAGAAAATAATATTTTATAGTAAAACTGTTAATTACTATAATCACATTTTTCAATTGCCGCATCAAATTTTCATATCATAAATACTGTTTATTTATTTTTTTTATATTCTTGATTTGAAATAATTGAGAATAAATTTTCTCATAATATTTATTTCAAATTTCTTTTTTTTGTGCTTGTTAAAATTTACCAATAGTTTTTCGTGCTTATTCAAATTTCCCTTTGTTTTTTATTTTCTTTACTGTAAAATTATTCAGATTCTTCAAATTAGTTTATATAGTTTTTTTTTTTTTTAGTGAATATTGTCTGGTAAGTTTTTCATTAGAATATCACGAAATTCAGTATTGGTGCTGATGGTATAAAATATTGTTTCGAATAAAATTATCAAGTATTATTACTTGGTCTCGGTTTGTAAATATTTTCTTTTTTTTTAATCGTTTTGTGTGTCAAAATCTTAAATTGATAGTTATTGAAGAATCACAGAAAGCTTGAGTTTCTTTCTTTCTCTCTCTCGCGGTTGAAAAAGAAGACAATGAAAAAGGCATCCAACACTAGTTTGTATATCTTAGGTGAAATTTGAATTGCACTATTAACGCTTGTCATCCCATTTGACTCTCCGGTTCGGCTTTGCAGTCTTGCATGGTGAGAATATAAGGCACTACACTAGCTACACTGACTTTACCAATGAGACCTGCGAAAAAAAGATCCTCCAATACTCGTGGATTTATTGAACGTAGAGGAGCAAGTCTTAATAGAAGACGAGGTAGTCTTTCCGAACCGACACGTTGTTGCAATTCATTCCATGCCGCTTCCTGCAGCACCTCCACTTTTTTTCTCCAAATTCCCGCCAGAACGTTGTCTGCAAATGTTAGAATTACAAATTGAATATCAATAAATTGAGAGAATGAAGGATAGATAATGGAAAAAGTGTTGTATGAGCTTTAGGAAAATTTTCAGTGTCCTGTATTTAGACAAGTACAGTGGAACCTCGATTATCCGAACAAGATCCATAGTTAATAGTTTTACATTCTCATCAGATGAGAAAGTATTTTTGTGTTTAAGGTCAATCGCAAGGATCGAACTTCCAATGCAGAGGACAAGGAACCGAAGAAAAATTATTTTTGGGGATTTTGTATAAATCTCCCCATACTAGATCATGAATAAAAAATAAATACAGTAGAACGATTATTACAGAGGTTCGATTATTCGAACTTTTTAAGCCTGAAACTTCATTTTTATATCTATTATTACAAAAATTTCATTAAAATATAGAAATAGGATTGGTAAATTCTATTATTCGAACAAGGTCCTGTCCAAATTTGGATAATCAAGGTTCCACTGTATTGCTATTGAAATTGCAAATGGCGAATATGTGTATGGTTCGTGCAGTTTCGGGTCTACTTTTGCAGGCTCGTGAAGATTCGTCGCGACACGAACCAAAGAAACATTTTCAAATTGCAACACTTGCCTATACGCTTTTCCTTACAAAGTCCCAACAAAACACCGAAAAGTTGAAAAAAAACTTTCTCTCTGTAAAGTGGAAACTCCTTATTCTTTGTGACAATATTTTTAACCGATTTCTTACCTGCGCTAAAAAGTGTCAGAGCCTTGAGATAGGCATACTCGACAGAATCGACTTGTAACTTGTGAAGAGAACCAACGCAATCCTGAAGACGGCAAATGTGCTCCGTGATCGACTTTACTTTACTCGCGGTAATTTTCTCTTGAGCAATGCTAGCCTGTAGATGATTGATTATCGATGTAAGAATACTTGGTAGCGACAAGGTGTAAGCACATTGCGCCAATCCCAGTGTGAAAAGCTGACCCCATGAACTACGAACCAGCATAGTTTGTACATCCGAGCTGAAAAAAAAGGGGAAAAAATTACCAACTTTGCTCTAGGCTATGAGTTGTTCCTATTCCAGGACTTCCAGGAGTGTAGAACCTAGGCAAGTAGGTCCCAACAGGCACATATAGAGAGACGATTTTAGACGATAGTTGACTTTGACATCATAAACTCAAACTAAAAATGCTTTTATAAAGATCCGAGAAGATTGTATATATCTTTTGTTGAAACTCTTATCAAAATCTATTTTATTAATTAATAATTCTCGATAGAGAATGTCTCATCGTAATTATTAAATTACAAAGTGAAATATACATACGGTAGAGCTTGAAATGCTGGAATCCCTCTGGCCCAATGAACCGACAAGAAGAGAAGCCTTGCAGCACTTTCGCATATGTAATGTATCGATAAGTAAGCCGGGGCTGGACTAGGTGCTCTTAACTCAAACAACGTATGCCTTTCCGATAACAACTGACCAGTCCACTCTTCTTCCGGCTCGCCTGAACCGTTCACGTTCTGCAGAAATGCATTAATGATTTCAATCTTCGACGAATGCAACTTATTTCTTTATTCTGTCACCAGAAAATTAGCATAAAGTGTATATATAGTAAAAGCCCAAACGTTATAGTAGAAGTTACCAATTTAAGTAAAAATTAACCAAACTGTATTATAAATGACCCTTTAATCGATTGGAAACTTCTACAAGATTTATAATTCGTTAAATGTTATAATCTTATAATATAAGTAGAAAAAAATAAAATATATAAGTCCGTCAGGCCGACTTTAGTATGTAATTTCTGAGCAAACTCGAATCGCAAAAGCGACGCTAACCTCAAAATTGAAGTCAGAAGTAATTTATTAAGAAAATATTCAAAAAAATCAATATTTATTTCTCAATGTATATTGCATTTTGTAATATTAATCAAAATTCAATGAAGCAACTTTTTCAAATACTAATTTTTCATTTCCAGAGATGATTCAGGAGGCGAATTTCAATATTTCCCGAGGTTTGTTTCGTCTTAAAACGTAAGTCTTTTTTTTTCTTTTTCTTTATTACTTTACTATTATCAAATGAATATTTACTTGAGCCGCGAATAATTTTTGATTAAATAAAATAATCTGTATTTGAACCGATAACACAGGCACACACAAAAAATTAATTTTCGAGTTTGGGGGATCAGACTACCCTTTCCTTATGTATTTTGATGCGCTGAACACGAAAGTAAAGTCCGTTTTGTTCCATCACGTCAGGATTTTTTCCTAACTTCAAAAAATGTAGTAGATTTTATGTGACAGGCGCAATTTAAATATTTAGATTTGCTTGAAACTTGTAACTTCGCGGTTTTTGGGGTCGCTGATTACGAATCTGAAGTCAGATTTTGAAAATTCAAAATGGCGGATCCAATATGGTAGACGAATTTATAAGAATTTGTGAGATTCAATTAAAACTCGTTAATCGGGGGTTTTAGAGGTTGGTGATTACGAATCTAAAGTCAGATTTTAAAAATTCAAAGTAGCAGATGTAATATGGTGGACGAAAGTGTCCGATTTGACATTTTTTTTCTTTTTTGTCAATAACTGTCATTTCAGGTAGAGGTTTAATAACTCAAATAACAATTTAGATAAGTGGATAAAAAAAATTGATACTAACATCTCCAATGAGTTTAGCCATGCTGTCCAATGCGTGAGAAATGAGCAATCGTTCCCGCGCTAATGTAAGAGCATCACTGAGATCGCTATCGCTACTCTGATCCTCCATGCTGGGACTTTCAGGTTGTTCCCACGTAGGTGCCGCCTCAGGAGCTGGTTGTTGTGGTTCTGGTTTCACTCTAGGTCCCCGATTTCCTCCTTTCGCTCCAGTTGAATCGCCCAATACTGGTTTCCGTTCATGC
>JUFY01023394.1:0-14414 GCA_001855655.1 Leptopilina clavipes | reverse complement strand
TTGGAAAAATAATGAATTATTTTTTTATACTGCAAGGCAGATTCTATAATCATATTCCATATAATGTGTGTTCTAATCATTTATTCATTCCACTGATGTGAAAGGTGAACGATTTACAGTTGATTATATAGGAATATGAATTTTATTATATCAACGATAAAATAATAATACAAATTTACTATCAAAACTAATTGAAATTTATTGCATATTTCTATCTCTATTAATATACATAACATTTTTCATATTAAATCTACAATGAGCGGTAAAGGGCAAATACAAGTGAATAATTGATATTATATAAATATTTCATTGTATATTTCCTCATAAATTTTCATTTATGACCTTTGATGGTAATGTTAATTAATATTTGGTTTCAGAAACTATAATCTGGATTAAATTATTAATTTTTTTTTTTTGATAATTTTCCATTAGAAGTGAAAAATTATGGATGTGGAGATTTTTTTTTGGAGATATTTAAGAGTCACAAAGTAACACGCGTTCGTTAGTGACAGCCGAGTAGAGACCGGTCAATGGTGGTTTAAAATAGAGTCATGCGATGTGAATAAACGATTGACAGTTTGATGTAGTTTCACGTTGTTACTTCCGGGAATAACTTAATAAAAGACAATATGTGACTGGGTCTGAGAAAAGGGTGCTATCGACCAAAATCAACTTTTCGATAAAAACGTGTTTAAAGTTTTACTACCAATTAAAATAGATTTCTTGAAACATTTTATATTTCAAAGGACCTAGATAGGTGTTCCTTATGTATTTTTTTATGCTGAACACGATTTTTATAATTAAATAATTTTTTGAACATTAGTGTTATTGTTATAAACAATTTATTTTGCAAAAGTCAAAATATGAAATTTTAAATTTTAATTTAAACGACTTTCTGATGTCCTAGAGGTCTGAAATTTTTTATGCACCTTCAGAACTGACAACCACACAATAATCCATGGTTATTTTTTACCTACAGAACCAGGTTGCCGATGATGGGTATACTTAAAGATCATCTCCGAGAATTTAGCTTGAATTTTTTGTTAATGGTTTTGGCATTCATATTGAAGAGTTTGAAAAATATTTTTTACACTTGGACAACCAGGTCGCCGATGACGGGTGTACCTGGAGATCATCTCCGAGAATTTAGCTAGAATTTTTTTGTAATGATTATGGCTTTCATATTTGAGGTTTGAAAAAATGTCTTTAACACATGGACAACCAGGTCGCCGATGACGGGTGTACCTGGAGATCATCTACGAGAATTTAGCTAGAATTTTTTTGTAATGATTTTGGCTTTCATATTTGAGGTTTGAAAAAATGTCTTTAACACATGGACAACCAGGTCGCCGATGACGGGTATACCTGGAGATTACCTTCGAGGATATAGGTCAAATTTTTCGTTAATGATTTGGACATTCATATTGAAAGTTATGAAAAATATTTTTACACTTCGACAACCAGATCGCCGATGACGGGTAGACCTGGGGGTCATCTTCGAGAATTCATGGCGAATTTTTCGTTTATGAGTGTTTTTTGTCTTAGAATTACTTATATTTTCATTAAAAAAAATTGAAAAAAAAAAAATTTTTTTTTAAATTTGTTTAAACAAATGAAAAAAATTTTTTTTAACATTTGGGACTTGTTGAATTGTATTTTTAGGACCTTAAACTATAAGAAACCGTCATAAAAAAAAATTCGATTTTTTGGTCGATAACACCCTTTTCTCAGACCCCGTCACATATACGCTGTCGCAGGGAAAACCATAAATTTATAAACCTTGGATATATGAAAATTGAACAAATCACTCGAATTATCCAACTGGAAAAATTTAATTTGCTTTTTTTTGTTATTTTAATTGTTGCAAAATTGGTTTTTGTCTCTCTCTCTCTAATTAAATGACCCGTGTGGAACTTTTGACCGAGCCTTGTTTAAGCCCCGATATAGCCAGATTGGTAAATTTCTACACCGAAAATTAAAAATATTTTTTCATATTTGTAGTAAAAAAAATAAAAAATTTAAAAAAAAACATTTAAAAAATAAAAATAAATTTTCAGATTTTAACGGTCACATTATCAATTGGTGCCGTTATTCTGGGTGCGTCAACATATTCCCTGGGTGAATTTCAACAACGACGGGCCTTCCTCGAAACGAGGCAAAGTCTCGAGGTTCAATTGATTATCGAGGAGCAAAGCGCCGAACAGGAAAGATTACTTTTGAGCGTACTTCCGGAACACGTGGCGGTGAAAATGCGTCAGGATCTTGGTGCCTCACTGGACACACAATTTAAAAAAATCTACATGTCACGTCACGAAAATGTCTCAATTTTGTACGCTGACATTGTTGGATTCACCGCCATTTCATCCACGTACAATGCCAGTGAACTGGTGAAAATTCTTAACGAACTTTTCGCCCGATTCGATCAACTCAGTGAAAGGTAAATATCTCATTCTAATTAATAATGAAAAAAAATGTATACAATCAAGTAAATTAATTGTTAAAAAAAATAAAATATTGCAAAATATATTGCCACTAAAAAAAAATTTATTGGATTCAAATTTACCAATTATTTGTCTATTATCAAAGAAATATTTACTTGAAACAAATAATTTTTATTTAAATTGCAAATAAACTGTAAGTAAAATATTAACAATAAATATTAACAAATAATTTTTATTCAAATCAATAAAAAAATTGACTCAAATAAAATTTATTTGATAGAAATAAATATTAACTTAATTAATAAATATTAATAAATAATTGTTATTTAAATCAAATAAACTGTAATTAAATCAATAATTTCTGTATTTAAATCAAATACTATTTAATTGAATCAAATAAAATTTATTTGATAGAAATAAATATTAACTTGATTAATAAATATTAATGAATAATTTTTATTTATTTAAAAAAACTGTAATTGATATAGTAATTTCTGTATTTAAATCAAATACAATATAATTGAGTTAAATAAAATTTATTTAATAATAATCCATTATTTGAATCAAATAAATTTTCCATCAGTGCAATTATTCCTGATATATTCTACTCTTCGTGGATTATATTTTTTTGCATTATAAATTTTTTAATTTATCGAGAAAATAAATTTAAGAAAAGCACGTAACGATCCTGTTTATTCACCGTACTTTTCTGAAAGGAATTGCTTTTCATTCAATTGAGAAAATAAATTAAAGTCTCAAAAAGAACACATTTTATATGCTGTTCATGATAAATTAGGTACAATTAGGTTACAGTTTTTTTATTTTTTTTTTTTTATTTAAGAATCAAATAAATTGTGAAAGAGAATTTTCTCAGTTGAATTTTTCACTTTAAAACTTCTCCTTGTGAAGTGTTGGAATAGAGAAAGAGCTACTTCTCTCGTCACTAAAAACGTACTCACAAACTTTATGAAACGTTTCAAGTTTCTTTTCTCTATATTCGGAGATGAAAAAAGAAATTATTTATTTTTATTCTCATATTGCATTTTCAACACGAGTATCATTTATTTCATTGCTTATTATTCATTGCTAAGTAGATTCCTTTATTCAAAATTTTTTATTCTGTCCGACTAAAAATGTCTTTTTCTACTTAAAATAATGTGAAGAACCGAAATTTAAAAAAAAAGATTAATATTGCACGAGAGTATCTAATTGAAAGAAAAAATTGTTAAGATTACTTAATTTTCTTTAGTGAAAATAGAAAATAGACTCCTGTCTGACTAAAAATGGCTTATTCTACTTAAAAATCACAAAATTATTCTTCCTGAGAAAATACATGAGAAAAACGGAGTAATTATTGGGCAAAAAAACTTTTTATTTTATCATTTTCTACTTAGAATCTAAATATTTTTTGCCCTAAATTGAAAATATTATTAGACAAAATATTAGACATAGGTAATATTAAACTAAATCGTTCGGTATAAAACATTTTCCTCACTATTTAATTTATCTAACACAAAAGTTGACTTTTGTCTGACTAAAAAGCGCTTTTACAACTTAAAACTGCTGGAATAAATGTTTCCAAGTAAAAAAAAATAAATAAAACAATATAATTATTATGAAAATTTCTCTGGGTGTTTTTTTCACAGAATTTTATTTTTCTACCAAGCGTAATATTTTTTTACTCAAACATTGTCCGACTATGACTAACTTTTTCTACTTAAAACGCACGCAAACATTTGATTTTTACGCTGATTTTTTCAAAAAAATATTAAGTTACATTGCAAAAAAAATTGCCCAGCTTATTCACTTTTAGATCAAAAAATGAATTGTCTGACCAAAAACGTCTTCTTCTACTTAAAAATGCAAAAATTAATTTTTCTCCAAATATATTTCTAATTTTATTATAGTAAAATTATATTTGAAAAAATTTTAATTTGGCTAAATATCTTTTTTCCATTTGGGTGTAAATTTAGTCTGACAAAAACAGTCCTTTTCTACTTATTAGTAAAGAAAATTAATACTTTAACACAAATTGGCACAGTAATTTAAATAATCAAATGAAAAAAAATTTCCCTACATGTTATTTAAATTTCTTTATACTTAATAATTGAATATTTCTCATCCGAATATTCTTAATGTTATGTTCATAATTTGAAAAAATTACGTGTTTTTATTTTAAGTATTGAAAAGGAAAATCCTCCAGTCAGACTGAATTTAAAAAATTAATATTGTTCGGTAAAAAAACATTCTCCTTGACAAATAATCATTCTTTACTAATCTGTCTGACTAAAATGTTCCTTTTCTACTTTAAATTCTTCGAAGTTGCAAATTACGTCTGACCTGGATTTTCCTTTTCTACTTAAAACCTAAAAACTCGATTTTTTCAAACTAAGGTCCAAAATTGGTAAAATTGTGGTAAAATTGCGGTAAAATTGCTACCAAATCGTTCATTAAAAAACATTTTCCTGTCTATTTAAGTTGGTTAAGAGAAATGTCAAGTTTATGTCAGATTTTTATGTGTATAAAATTAATCTTTGACGAAAGTGAAGATGCATTTCAAAGGACTTGTCACATTCACGAATCCAGGAAAGCTGAGACAATGGGTCTTCCCAAACAAAAGGAATAAGAGATATGGTTTCAGTTATTGTATATATTATATATATATATATATATATACCATTGTACATATTGCATATGCATCTTAACTATATTATATCTATACATATTCCACTTAATGCTTGGTTGTGGAAGATAACGTGACTCTAGGTAACAGTAATGCAATGAATGTGTCCATTTTACAGAGAGAGGGTATCATGCGTGCATAAAAAGTTTACCGTTCAATTGAGCGCATGTTTGTGAGAGAGTAAGAGAGAGAGAGAGAGAGAGTAGTGTGTGAAGCCTGAAATATATTGTAACGATCGAACCATCTATGTATCACCATTATATTGTGAAACACCAACGCGCTACACACAAAAATAGATTTTCCCGCAGGTATGAATGGAAGTGGTTTTGTAACATAGGTATATAGCCACGAGGAATTTCTCTCGCTTCACTTCGCCCCTTACCAATGTGTGTCAATGAGATTTGACGACACGAAGAATCACGCCACCATAAAACAACCCTATAAAAACCTGAAAATAACGATAGAGATGAAACTTCATTTCCTCTTTATAACAACAACAAAAAAGAAACGAAAAATAGAACGATGCGTAATTTGTTTCCCCCTCTAAAGCTGATAAGAATAGATTTTCTATATTGATTTCCTTTTCCACGCGAAAAAACCAACATATGTGCAATTTTATTCATTCAATATTATTCTTTTCATATCATTAATTTATTATAAATTGTCTCTCTAAATTTAAATTAGTTGAAAATTTTCACTCGGTTTTAATTAGTCACTTACTTTTTGCTTTTTAATTTGGTTAAAATTTTGCTAATAAATTAGTGTAAAAATTCGTGTTTTACTATTTATTAGTAAAACTTAACCAATTTGAAAGCAAAAGGAAATTCAATTTTTTTAAATTTAATTAAACTTTACTAATAAATAAAATACTAATAAATATTTTACTAATAAAGATTTTACTAATAAATAAAATACTAATAGATATTTTACTAATAAATATTTTACTAAAAAAAATTCTACTAATTTATTATTAAATTTTAAGATTTTAACTGATTGAAAAGCAAAGAGTCAGTCACCAATTCAAATTAGTTGAAATTTTTTACTAATTTACTGACTATTTGCTTTTCAATTAGTTAAAATTTACTAATAAGTTAGTAGAAAAAAATGGTTTTTTACTATTTATTATTAAAGCTTAACTAAACCAAAAGCAAAAGAAAAATTTAATTACATTTTACTAATAATTTAATTAAATTTTACTAATAAATAAAATACTAAAAAATTCTACTAATTCATTAGTAAATTTTAACTGATTCAAAAGCAAAAAATCAGTCACCAATTCAAATAAGTTTAAATTTTTAATAGTTTAAATTCAGAAAGTAGGTAACTAATTTCAAATTATTTGAAACAGTGACTAATTTGATCATACAAGTAATTAAATTAGTTAAAATTTTTGTTAATAAAGATTTAGAAAGTATGAATCTAAAATCTCTAAATCTGAATAAGTAAAAATTTTTATCAGTGACTGACTATAGTTTATCAGTGACTGACTTTATGCTTTTCAATTAGTCAAAATTTACTAAAAAATTTAGTAAAGAAATTTGCGTTTTACTATTTATTAGTAAAACTTCAAAAGCAAAAAGAAAATTAAATTAAATTTTACTAATAAATAAAATACAAAAATAAATTTTTCTACTAATTTATAAGCAAAATTTAAACTAATTAAAAAGCAAAAAGTCAGTTACTAATTCAAACTATAGTTGAAATATTTACTAATTCAGATTTATTAGGGGTTCAATATTTTTTTAGTTTTCCTTATTAGAAAAAAATCCCCATTGGTTATGAAAATCTTTTACTAAATATACGATTTAGTGGGGTATTTTTTAAAGCATCCTAGCTACAAATAATGAGCACTGGTATGAAAAAATAACTGTGACAATAAATTTTCAAGCTAATAGAAAAAAAAAAAAAGAAAAAAATGTTGGAAAAAAATGTCCCGGAGAGAAAATCGATCTTGATAGAAAAAACAACCACTTCATCTCTGTCCAATTATTAACGAAAGTAAATTGAAAAACGAAAGAGGTGGATGATGAATTTTTCCCTCTACATATGACAAAAAGCTGGTCATGAAAAAATTTACCGAAAATCGTGAAATGCTTCAAATTCCGGTCTTTTTGAATCCACTATAATGAACGATCGATCGATTCAAAAATTCGTATGCTTTATACGAAAGAATGTTATAATATGAGAATATTTAAATGTTCAAAGTGTATATAAGTATAATATTTCGCGCAGAGTGTTTTGAATTAAATTTTTGGAATTTGAAATTAAACGACACAGAGAATTTTAAGTAAAAAATTGTTATCTTTTTTTTGTCAAAAAGGTATGAGCAACTACGGATAAAAATTTTGGGCGACTGCTATTATTGTATAAGTGGAGCACCAATTGAGAGACCTGATCACGCCGTCCTTTGTGTTCACATGGGACTTTCCATGGTGGATGCAATAAAATATGTTCAACAAAAAACAAAAAGTCCCGTCGATATGAGAGTGGGAATTCACACTGGCGCTGTACTCGCTGGCGTTCTTGGCCAACGACAATGGCAATTTGACGTTTACAGCAAAGACGTCGAACTTGCGAATAAAATGGAGAGCAGTGGAATGGCTGGGTAAGAGATTTTTTCCATTTTCCGTATAACAATTTTTTCTTTTATTGTCGATATTTTTCTAAATCTAAATTACTGCCTGTTTTTTAGTATCTTTACTCTGGGGTTTATTTTCGAATCTTGATCATATTTTAAAAGTAGAATTTATTGCAATTTGCTTCCAAAGTGGAAAGTAATAAATAAGTATTATACTAGAAATTTTTTTTCTAAATTACGATCTCAAGACTTTTTTTTATTTCCAAATTATTGTCAAAAATAGTTGTCATTAAATTTTTCAAATATATTATCTCCAAAGTTTTCGATCGTAATTTTTCTTTCAACAATGATTCGGTTGCATTGTTATCGTTTCCCGTTACTCACATTTAGGATACCCACACACACACAATATAAAAAAAAACTTGGGTGAAACAACAATCAGTTATTGAGAAAAAAGTTCCTCGATTTTAGAAATGTTTTGGGAGGAAAAAAAAAGTGTGGGCGAACATTGTAAGTTAACGATGGAGGGGTCAAACCCTGAATCGAATTTCGTGACAGAAAAAAAATAAATACGACGATATATTAGAAATTGTATATCTATATAATACTAAAACATTGGAGTTTGGCAAAATAATAAAGTTGTTTACGAAAACATTTTTCGAAAAATTAATAAGCGATGGGAAAAAGTTAAAATAAAAGAGATAATCTATTGATTACCGTAAAATGAATTCAAATAAATTTTATAAATTCTTCTTTTGCAAAATCAAAGGAAAGTTGATGAAAAAAATTCATTAAAAGAAAATTGTTTAAAAAAACAGTTTTATAATTATTAAACATAGATTTATACGTAATTTTATTATTATTTATGAATTATCTAAATTTCAATAGTTAGCATAACTATATAATGTAAATAATTAAATAATTTATAATAACAATAACAATAATAATAATAATAAAAATAAAAAAAAGTAAAAATAGCAACAATAATAATAATAATAATAATAATAATGATTATTATTATTTTTATTACAATAAATCATAATTATAATAATAAAATCTATTATTAAAATTTATTTGTTATTATAATAAAAATAATTATTTTTTTATTTTTATTGTGAAAATTAAATAATTAAACATATTAATGTTTTGTAAAAATTGCACTTGAGAAAATAAAATGAAAGAATTCTCTCTACCTGCAATAAAAAATAATTCAACATAATTCAATTACGTTTTATTTAAACTTATTTTCCCTTTAGCGAATAACTTTATTACTTTCTGGCATTTTGCGAATCAAGAAACAAATTATTAGGGTTCATGAAAGGAAACTCGAGGGAAAAAGTTTTTGCAATATCGTGTTGTAATTTTTCGGGAAAGTATGCGTTTTATGATTCTCTTTTTTGCAAATAGAAAAAACAAAAGGATGAAATTTTTCTCAAAATGGAAAATAATTGAAAATACTTTCAATTTTGTTTCAAATATTTTCAAAATGCTTTTCTTTCAAAACTTTAAAGTATAAAATTCAGTTTCTTTTGGTAATAAAATGAAAACATAATTTTGTCGCATGCAGTAAAATTAGAAATTCAATTGTTTTTCCAATTTTAATTAATTTACTTTATTGTTTATTATTTGAAAATAAACTATTTTTATGTACAGAGCGCCCGTTAATTAACAAGTTTCTGATGTAATTGCAAAAAATAAATAAATAAATAAACTCAATTGAAAGTGAATTTTAAACATTGAAAACTTCTCTACTGATTTACATTCATTATAGAATTAATCAAACTTGGAGAGAGAGAAAGAGAGAGAGAGGAGAGATTCTCCCTCTCGATTTTCTTTTTTTCTTTTCAAATCCAATTATCCAACTTTAATATATCAGATGAGACTAAAAATAATTGTCAATCCTGACAATTTGTAATTTGTAAAAAGAATTATATTATACTTATTTATTATTTTTAATTTTCAACGAGTAAATAAATTTTCACAATAGTTAATTTTTTTCCAGAAAATAAAAAATAAATTATTTATTATTTCTAAAGAAAGAAAAAATTGAATTTATCCCATTGTTTAAATATAAATAATAAAAGACTAATAAAAGAATGTAATGGTGAAAATTAAAAATATACTATATCGACGAAAATATCTCACCTACGTCATAAGGGGTCAAGATATCTACCCTTAATCTTAAAATACAAAAAAGAACGACGAGAATAATGTCTAATGCTACATTTATTATAATTTCCTCCCTAAATGAACTAAATTTCGAACATAATGGGATTTTTTTTTTTTTTTGATTGATAATACCGGGAGGAATTTCATTACAAAATCGTGATTAATTATGCTTTTTTGTGATGAGGTAATGAAAGGATAAGAAAAGCAGTTTCATCGTCCAATCAGAAAGTTTCCAATTTTTTTTAATTCTTTAAGTTTATATGGCCATAACAGCAAAGTCGAAAACTTTTGCAAGAGAAGCAGTGCGGTTGAGGTAAAAAGTAGGGGTTGAGACTGTGAACCCCTTGGGAGTTTCTCTTTAAGTCAATTTAGTCGAGTCCTTGTGGTAAGATAAACACACGTATATAAAAGAGTGAATACGTGTTTGTTGGGTTTGATGGAAAGGAAGGCTGTAAGAGAGGAAGTAGAGATAAGGCGAAATCCTTTCAAATATAGGTTATACAAAAAAATATAGGTATATATATATAGAAAGTATAAAATGTAAAATAAATATTTATAAACAATATAAATTTGTTTTTAAATTTAAAAAAAAAATTTGAATTTAAGAGGAATTTTTTTCGATACCCTCGTGTACAAGTATCACACGGTTATTGGTTTAAAGTTGAAAGACTCGCTAAGTTACTGTCAAACGATATTCCTATATTATAGTGTGTGAATAGCTTCTTGGAAACGGTAATTCCTTTCGAATAACCTCGCCAAATAGCTGATTATAAAACAGGTCGTCTATTTTGGCCCTCTGCCAATTTATATTTGTCCATCTTATTTGAATATTAGCGCGAAACGTGGAATTGATTATATACTGATTAACAAACTTCGCCTGTAATACGAGTATTACGAAAAAAAATAATTTCAATATAGAAATTATTTTTTATGTATTTCTATTTCATTTTTATTAAAAAGCAATTTTTTCTATTTTATTTTATTTAGTAACATAACAGGACAATAGTACTCCTAATTCTAATAAGAACAATTAATTTATTTGACTTAAAATTTTTATTTTTATAATTTCTTTCTCTCAAATTTTTTCTAATTGTTTTCTAACTACAATTTTCATTTTTTACTTTAAAAAAAGTAAAGGAAACTGTTTTTTTCCTAATTTTTTTCTGACTACAATTTTTATTTTTTACATTAGAAAAAATAAAGAAAGTGTTTGCTACATTTTTTCGGCAAATTCGGTCTGACTAGAATCATTATTTTCTACTTAGAATGCGCAAACATTTGCTTTCCTAAACTGCAAATAATATTAGATTAAAGTTGTTTGGTAGAAAAACACTTCCCCTGCTAAGTAGATTCCTTTATTCAAAACTTGAATTTTGTCCGACTAAAAATATCTTTTTCCACTTAAAAAAATACAAAGAAGTGATATTTCTGAAAAAAGCGATTAATATTGCCCAAAAGTACTAGAAAAAATTTTTTTTATGATTATTTAACTTTCTTAACTAAACAAATTATTTAATAAACAAAAATATAATTATGTCTGACTAAATTTCGTCTTACCAGAACTTTCCTTTTCTACTTAAAACACAAAATTTATTTTTTCAAGTTAAAGACATAATATTCTAAATCGTTTAGTAAAAAACATTTCCCTCACTAGGTATTTAATTTAATTAACACAAAGTTGAATTCAGTCTGACTAAAAAGGTCTTTTACTACTTAAAACTGCTGGAATAAATGTTTCCAAGTAACAAAAAATAAATAAAACAATATAATTATTGTGAAAAAGATTTTTGTTTACAGAAGTTTGTTTTTCTACCAATCGTAATATTTTTCTACTTCATTGTCTGACTATGACTATCATTTTCTACTTAAAACGCAAACATTTGATTTTTACGCTGATTTTGTCAGAATAATATTAAGTTACATTGCAAAAAAAAATGTGCCTAGTTGATTCACTTTTTTAAATCAAGAATTGAATTGTCCGACCAAAAACGTCTTCTTCTACTTAAAAATGCAAAAATTTATTTTTTTTCAAATATATTCCTAAATTTCATTAGTAAAATTATATTTGAAAAAAATTCTAATTTGACTAATTCTAATTTTTTTGGGTGTAAATTTTGTCTGACAAAAACAATCCTTTTCTACTTATTAATAAAGAAAGTTAATATTTCAACGCCGAAGGGTACAAAAATTTATATAATCAAATGAAAAAAAATTTTATGATTATTTAAATTTCTCTACTCACTAATTGAAAAATTGTCTGATGAAAAATGTCGTTTTTCACTTAAAAATTATAAGAATTTATATCGTAAAAAATCATGTAGAAAAAGTAATTTTCTCAGATTAATTAACTTTACATTTTGTAGCTAACGATAAAGTTAGATCTATCTTTTTCTAATTAAAATTAAAAATCGATTCAGATAGGTGATAAAAAGAAAAAAAATTAAATAAATAATAATAATAATTCATTAATTTTTTTTTATTATCAATATCAATCACTCTATTTTTTGTATTTTTCATTATTTTACCATTGTTTCTAATTATTATCAATAGAAAATTCTCTTCCGTTCAATAATAAAAAAAACCAAATAAATAATTAAATAAATAATAATATGATAATTCATTATTTTTCGTTAAACGGAGAAAAATTTTCTCTCGATAATAATTAGAAAAAATAATAAAAAATACAAAAAAAAGGAAGAGTGGTTAATAATAAAAAGAAAATTACGAGAGGATTTCATTTAGTGATTTTTTTTTGTATACAGCAAAATTCATAGGTGAGGCGAAATTTATTATCACCTCAATGAGAAAATCGATAGTGCGTGTCGTTATTATACGTGTAGCGCGAGTAAAAAAAAAAAAATATTATGCGAATAAAGCTGTTATACGATATACACATAGCACACAATATAACATCGATTGCACTTTGCCTTTATATTGACTTTTATTAAATTTAGGTTTAAATTTTCCCATTGTTAATTTAATATCACAAAACAACAACAAAAAAATCGTAGTTCTTTCATTTATTATAATAACATAATGCACCCAGAGAAAAGTTTTATTTATCACCAAAATATAATTTATTTCATAGTTAAATAGAAGTATATTTTTCTTAGAACCTACTAAACTATTTATTTGTTTTAAATAAAAATTTCACTTGAACAAAAAAAAAAATTTTATTTGACAGAAGTAAAATCTTTATTTGAACCAAATAAAATGTTTATTTGAACGTTTAACCAAAAGAAATAAAAGTATATAGTCTCAGAACCTACGAAACTATTTATTTGTTTTAAATAAAAATTTCATTTGAACCAAAAAAAAATTTTTTATTTGACAGAAGTAAAATTGTTATTTGACAGAAGTAAAATTGTTATTTGAATCAAATAAAATGTTTAATTTGAACCAAATAAAATTCTTATTTGACAGAAATAAAATTTTTATTTGATAGAAATAAAATTTTTTTTTGGAACAAATAAATCGTTTAGTGGGCTCTAAGTCAAAAATATTTTTTTTCTGGGTGTATTTAATTAGCTACTGTAACAATTTAATTTAATAATGAAAAAAAATTCCAAAAATCCAGATTTTATATGTGACGCGACGCGAAGAAAGGTACCTAAGAAGTAAAAAGTTATAGGTTATGTTTGTCATTTTAAAAGTAAAAATACATGAAGAGGATTAACTTTCAATGCAAAATAATGATTTTTAAGTTATTCTTATATCTAAAATATTCAATAAAAATTATTTTTCATTTTACAAAATAAAAAATAATCCTTTAATCAAGGTAAAACAATCATAAACATAACCTATAATTTTTTGCTTCTTAGGTACCTTTCTTCGCGTCGCGTCACATATGTACTTTATATGTACATTTATAAATTCCGTGTCATGATTCAATACCATATATGTATGCAATTCGTTAATGTTTAAAGCACATAAAAGCTCCTGTTTTTTATTACTTAACCAGGTAAAAACTATTTTTAGAAGGCATCCATTAATAAATTGAAATGAAATTAGACTTTGTAGTATACCGGCTCTTTTAATGATTCAAGACTAACTTCTGTGCTTGATGGTGGATTAATGAAGCTTTAGAAACAAGTGATTACACTTCACGAGAGAGAGAGAGAGAGAGAGAGAGAAAGAGAGAGGCGAGTCGATTTTGCCATTTGCAGTAGTTGTTCAAACAAAAATTTCACATATGTAATTTGATTTGGCATTTAATCGATTTTATATATTTCTAATAATGAAATATATTTTCTGATCATTTTCTCTACTCGTCGACAACAACAAAAGTGCTTTTTGAATGATAAGAAAAATCGATCAATATAATAACAAAGTTCAACGAGATATACAAACACCTGTCATTATATATCAAATGGGAACATTTTAACAGTTTAGAAAATAAATCGTAATTAATCCCCTATATAATATAATTTCCAACAACAAATTGCACCTACAATTTATTATTATACTGGAAAAAATTTATTTGATTCAAATAACCGATTACTTGTCTGTTTATAGCAAATAAATATTTACTTGAATAGCCAAA
>JUFY01023393.1:0-25865 GCA_001855655.1 Leptopilina clavipes | reverse complement strand
GGAAATTTTTTTTATGTTGGTAATTTTTAGTGAAAATTGAGAATTTTCATTATCTTAGGTTGGCACTCCTGCCAACTCGAGCTTTATTGCAAATGGCGTCCCCAAAAGTAGAAGCATCATCCGTCACAAATTTTAATCTTTTATTATTTTAATCGTTAGTGTTAAATCCAACATATATTTCGCGGTTATTTAGTGCAGTAATATATAAATCATCGATAAATCGTAAAAGTTTATTGGCAGCTAGAAAGAAAATGAGTATATTTTGATAAAACTTTGACGCGAAGAATGTGACCTCAAAATGTTAGCGTCACATTATTGAACAAAAAAGGAGAGGTAAAAAAAAATTTTGAACTTCAATAATGTAAAATTTCGACTTATTAATCATTAATATAAAGATTGTGTTGAGAATTAATTGATAAAAAATCATGAAAATTGAAACCTCTCTTATATTAACATGAGCTAAGAAACTTTTTTTATGTTGGTAATACATCGACTTTAGTTTTCATTATCTTAGGTTGGCAATCCTGCCAACTCGAGCTTTATTGCAAATGGCGTCCCCAAAAGTAGAAGCATCATCCGTCACAAATTTTAATCTTTTATTATTTTAATCGTTAGTGTTAAATCCAACATATATTTCGCGGTTGTTAAGTGCAGTAATATATAAATCATCGATAAATCATGAAAGTTTATTGGCAGCTAGAAAAAAACCGAGTATATTTTGATATAACTTTGACGCCAAGAATGTAACCTCAAAATTTTAGTATCACAATATTGAGAACAAAGAAGTACAGGTAAAATAATATTAAAAAACTTCAATAATATGAGATTTTAATTAATTAATTAATAGTATAAAATTTGCAAAAAAAAAGTTAATAAAAAATTAGTCTTTAATTTCATAAAATAGTAAAACAAATTTTTTTTTATTTGTTTCCTCAAAAATATAATCTCAAAATTTTTGGCAAATTACAACTTGTTGCAAATATTTTATTTGCCTTTACGTAAGAGTCGCAAAATAATTTTCTATCGAAATTATAGAAAATCTGGGACATTTGAATGTTTGGAAAAATAAACAAAAAGTTTTGTTTATGTTTAAAAATATACAGAATCGAATTTAATCTGGCTGTAACAATAAGTTTAGTAAAGTAGAAATTCTAAAAAAAAAATTTCTACTTTTTAAAATTCTTAAAATTCGGTTCGAGAGAAATTCGACCTTATGAATTTGAAACTCTTTGGAAATTAAAAGTATGAGTCTTTTAGGATTATTTATGTGATTTAAAGTGGTATTTTAGATTTTGGGGAGGTGATAAATATCGCTTGGAATAATGATTTTCCCAAGCCAGTTAATAATGTTTTGCCGATTCTTGCGAATGATTTTGCTTATCTGCAGAATTGCATCATATTTGTTTTTATTTTATTTATTTGTTTTTTTTGTTTTTTTGCTACTTCAGCAAAAACGTTCTTTTTAGAGAGACTTTCTCTCCCATAGTTCGAAATATGACGCAGTCTAAGGGATATCATGTATAAGTGTATTAGTGCGAATATAGAGAGAAGTTATATATATCTGGTAGCCCTTCCTCGCCCAGGACTTTTGCTCACCGCCCTGTAATCATCGCGAGTCAGTGGCGGCGGCCGCTAATTATGTTTCATAACACTTCTTACCCCCACCTAATGTCTACTCCCTTTAAAGGCACCTCATTATTTATTTACATCATATTCATCCTCGAGAGGAATATAGCTTATCGCTTATATCCGCGTCGCTTTTTAACTATATATATATATATATATACCTATATAACACTGCTTTTGTATTTTGCGAGACGCTCTCGTATTTTGCCATCAAATCAAAACTCTTTTCTTTCACATATAAATTGATCTTATACTTGAGCTTACCAAGTTGCGCTACTACATATAATCAAGAGATAAAAAATGCGCACAGGAGAAATATTTACCCATCCATGAATCGATTGAATCGATTTTCATGACCTTTGATCCAATTCAAATAATAATTGGAAAAGAACCTTCCTCTGGTTTTTTATTCTTAAATAAATAATATAATAAAATAAATAATTAAAATTCATCTTTCAATAAAAAAAAAATTAAGGTGTAAATTAAAAAGATTTTACATTTTAACATTTTTTTCTTTTTGTAGGTTTACCATCAGGAAGAAATGTGGATTTGAAAAAGATCGTTCTATAGAATTCAACGCGTTTTCCAGACTGCAACCCTATTTGAAATGCATTCCTCTTCGCTTCGCAGTACAAACTTTCTTCGTAGTTGCCGTTTACGATGATTAAAAGAAAGGTAAGTTTTTTCTATAATTTCTTTATTATATTTTTTGTGCTTTTATATCGCCACAATAGCGATGTTTTTCCCTTATTAACCGCTACTCGTTAACATAAATTTTGCGGCCCAATTTATGAAATTTAGATTAAAAAAAATTATTTTAATAAATTTCCCCCCTCTTATTGCCGTATTTTTGCTATTGTGAAAGCAAAAAGTCTACTTAATTGGGAAAAAAATTAAATAAAACGATTAAGTCAGTAAATAGTTTATTAATTATTGAATAATTGAATAAATTAAAAAAGAATTCCATTTCAATAAATGAATATTGGCGGATTGTCTGTTGACGTAATTATATGATTAATTCAAAAAGAACGCGATTAATGAAAAAAAAATGTAATTGGATTGTTTTTTTATTAATGAATTCCGTGATAGTCTGAAGAGTTTTAAAAGCGTGGAATTAAAGAAAGTTTTGTTTCAGAAAATGCGAGTGATAGGGAGAAAGTGGATAGCGAAATAGAATTGACAGAGATTCGGGAAAATTGTATAGAGTTACAGATTAGATGGACTCTCATTATGTTCCTGTCCCTCTCAATTGAGTTTGGGATTAGCTGGATTTCTTGAAGAGCGTGGGTGCCAACTGCGATCGCGTGTTTCGCTTCGTGTGTCGCCCGCGCCACCCCTTTGAGAATCTCGACATGGTTTTACTCAGCAAATTGGTAGCACTTCTGCGACCCGGCGATTAAATGGTTTTAGGAGATATCTCGTGCGACAGCGCGATAAAATTCTCCACGACGACGAGGGCTTTGTGCGAGAAAATTAGGCTCCCCAGTTGCTTTCTTAGGACTTTTTAATTAAGAATCTGTCGCAAAAAAAATCCAAATGTTGCGTTAACTGACTCCAAGGAGAAAAATGATCCCACTTGATTTATATAAATTACTTTTCCTCTGAATCTAAATCCATGTTTATAACTTGTCCCAGAAGCTGAGAGTATATACTTTTTTTGAATTCTGATTGAACGTTTGATTATATAAAAGATAATTTTGTTATTTCATCTGTTTGATTAAGGAAAGCAATATTATATTATATTATATTGAAATTAAAAGCATAACTCTCGTTACTTATTTTTCAGAAGAAAGAGGTACTCTCATAAAACAAACCTGGGGGTTTTGATTCCGCAAAACTAAAAACAATAAAGATTTCGAGGAGAAGGACTTCAAGATTTTTTTTTGAATAATTCATAATACCCTATACATCGCAAATATTCCAAAGATGAGCATTTTCCAAAGAGCAGATTGTTTCAAGTGTCACCATGCAGCTTTCCTCAATTGAAACATCTTTCTGCGACGTGCACACGTGTCTATGTATACATATATTTTTTTTATATGTATATAAATATATGAAAGAATCAGAAATAGAGTACC
This sequence comes from Leptopilina clavipes, assembly GCA_001855655.1. Classification (NCBI taxonomy): domain Eukaryota; kingdom Metazoa; phylum Arthropoda; class Insecta; order Hymenoptera; family Figitidae; genus Leptopilina; species Leptopilina clavipes. The sequence goes on along the minus strand of JUFY01023393.1, from coordinate 22,161 downwards.
CCTTATGGCTATCTATGTGTAAGCGGCAAGCTGGCGGAATCCAAGGAATGAATAGAAAACACAGTCCATATTTATATATATATATGAAAGAAAAGGACCGGCATGACGGTAATATCATATAGAGTCGAATTTGGCGACATATGCGAACGTGCACAGAGGCAATATGGAGAAAGAGAGAGGATATATTTGTGGATACACATGCGGTTATATATATATGGATATATTCAACCCTGGTCGAAGAGGCCGCGAGAGAGGATCGTCCACCAGACCACAGCTTGTGGGTATATATGGCGAAACTGAGCGCACCCCACGAATGTTAACGCGCCGCATTAGCCCTGGTATTGGTTACCGGCTCGCAATAATTCTGATAACGCAGCATGTTGTCATGTCTGTGCGGCATACGAAATATCCTCCCTTCTACTCCACCGACAACTTCCATACCTTGAAACACTCAACCCACCTTTTGTACCAACTGTCTTTATGCAAAGACGGAGAGAATCCGCACATTATATCTCTCTCTTGCGATCCCCTTCATTCCACACACACACACAAAGTGTATAATACAATAACGACGACCCTCTCTTTCAAAATGTGGGAGTTGACTCGCAATTTCTGGGATTGCCTATATTTTTTCGTAAACATGGTGGAAAAAAGTTGCAGGCACTTTGAGAGGATTTTTTATTAAATGGATAAATATTTGGTGAGTTTGCATTCAATTTCATTCAAGAGTTTACTATAATTTTGGGAAATAATTTTTTTTTATTAGAAATTTTCATGATTTTTAAATTACATTTTATTTAATAACTTTGTCATTTAAACTGCATTTTATAACAGAAAACTAAACGGATTGTTAATTTTTCTTTTACAGAATGTCCATGTGAGCGAATTTTTCTTCTGATTGAGTGAAACGGAAAGTTGACAATAATAATATCTCCTGGAGATAATATGCTTTTGACGTTGTTCTTCCTTGATGATCTGCTTTTGGTAAGCTATATGAGATTTAATTTAAAAAATTTATAACTAATTTGATGATAATTTTTTCTTCATGAAAATCTTATTTTAAGACGCTGAGACATATAAGCTGGGCAGATTTGAATCGAGATAAAATTGCGAATTGAATATTATTTTAAGTGTTTTAACATAAAAATATTCCATTTTTGCAGGAGTCCATTTCATGAAGGATGGGTGTTTGTTGCGGAGCTGCTCCTGGAGGAGATCGGGTACAGCAGAGCGCAGTTCAGTGTATGTTAATTAACTTTTTCAAGAGAGAAAAAGTTTTCAGTATTATTTTTTAATCTTTTTCAGAAAGATCGATACTTACAGAAAGGAGACATAATTAATTATATCTTTAAACAAAATTTTCAGGCAGTTGGTCCAGGAAAGGGAAGTTTCGTCTGTCATCGATATATGTCATCGTTAATCCTGTCATCGCATCTCTATATCATGACGCGGAAAAATCGCGATGGTAAGTTATTATTTAATAATTGATTTTGTTAGCCCGTTTCAAAATTGTAGATAGATAAATTTTTTGAAACGTAATTATAATTAAATAATTTTCTAATCAATTTCTTTTTTTATTTTTCAGTGTGTGTTGTTCAATCGACAATCTGAAGGACAGGAAGGATGTGGAGAAGAAAAGTAGTCCCTGCACACTGCCGTTTTTTTTTTTATTATTTTTTTTTTTTTTAAAATGTATATTTTTTTAACGGTTCCGTGTGGCTTCCGACCTGACGCAGAAGTGCAAGTAAGAGTCAGGGATCTTCGGAAGTGGCTCAGAAGGGGTGATGTTGTAAAATTCCATCGCCACAACGTGGGATAATTTTATTCATCAACAATGAGTTTATTGTTTACTTGATTTATTATTTATTTAACTTAAAATTTATTATTTTAGCCTCCCCTGTTTGATACAGTTTTTTTATTTGATTTTTCACTTCATATAAAATCGATATCAATTACGAAAAAAATAGTTCATTTGAAAATTAATTTTTTAAATATTGTTATCGAGTTATCTTGCAAATATTTTCTGAATTAGAAAAAATTAATTAATTTGTTAGTTAAAAATTAACAATTTAAAATTATTGATAAATTAAATAGTATTTGTGACATTAAAAATTTCTTAATGTCTTCTTTCTTAAAACAGGGAAGGCACTCTACAACATAGTGACACCACTGATAAAATATATTATTTTTGTAGTATTTTCTATTACTACATGAATATTTATATTTTTGTCAGTGTTCTTTCATTTTTTATATATATTCATGTGTCATCTATATTGTTAATTTTGTTGAATACTTAATATTTTTTTCTTTGCTTTTGATTCAAAGTAATTTTCTTTTTCTTAAAAAAGTAATTGAATTTGCAACATTTTTATAATTTTAAAGTCAACAATAATAAAATATTATTTAGTTATTGTTATTAATTTTTTATATTCAAGTTTTTAAGTTTGAATTAAAATTTGATACATTTTGGATAAATTTTTTTTTCAAGATTTCATTCTTTTAAAGAATTAAAAATTTTTCTGTTTTTTTTTAGATAATATAAATATAATAAAATAACAGTAAATGTAGTTTCAACAAAATTAATTAAAATTGAATGGTATAAATTCAATTTTATAAATTAAAGTAGCAAGTAGAAATTTGGTGAGTGTTTGAGTTAAGGTGATGGGATAAAAGATATCTTTTTGAGTGTTTGAGTTCAGGTGACGGCAACCCGTCCCGGGACGCGTTAGCTCTAGTTTAGGCTTTTGCACCTGGGCGGTATGTGAGAGGATCGTGGAGTGCATGTATGTGTGTTGATTTAAAACTAGGTTTCAATTAAATAGTCGATTACTTAAGAAAAAATCAGGTAGGGGAAAATCGGATAGGTAGGAATAGCTTTTTGTGTGTGAACTTTTTTTCGTATTCAACAAAAACTGTAGGTAGGAAAAATCGGGAATTTTTTTGGCTCATAATTTGAGTCACAGTAACTGGTATTGCCAGTTCCAATGTGAGTACTTTGCATGAAAATTATTTTCTTATATGTCACTATGTTGTTTCAAATTTAAATTTTTATGATTGATATATTTTTGTGAATTGTATTATAATATATATTATTCTGTTTACTTGTTTGATTTACTTTTCTTTCACAGATGGTATTGTAAGCAAATAATTTTTTATCTTTTTAATTATTTATTGTGTTAAATACTGTTTAATATTAATCATTATTTTCAGATGTTGTAAGCAATAATTTTTTTATCTTTCTAATTATTTATTGTGTTAAATATTGTTTATTATTGATCATTATTTTCAGATATGTTGACAAATAATATTTTTGTCTTTTTTAATTATTGTTTTAATTTGTTTCAGATGAAAAAGTGTTTATTGTATTTTTAATTTATTAAGACCTGTTTATTAATATCTATTTATTCTATTTTATATTATGTCACTTTGTTAATTATACTATTAATTTTGACATATAGCATATATATTTTTATACATGCTATATGTTTCAAAATACCTGTTTCAGATGAATTTACAAAAAATCCCCAGTTTTTGCTTGTCACTTGAAGGAAGCAGCTAGCTTTTCAAATTAATCCACTGCAAGGAAAAAAATTAATGGAATTTTGTTCGAGGTAAATAACTGTTTCTTTAAAACACTAAAAACTTTTAATGAAAAAGGAAAAATTTGAACACTAAATTAAATGGCAATATGTTTGGTCTTAATTTTCCAGGTATAGATTTATTATAGACCCGATTTAGAATAGAATTGTTTAATTTGGACTTTATAAAAATAGTTTTTGTTTAAACTTCAAAAAAAAAAGAGAGAGAGAGAGGGGGGAAAATTTCCTACACGTAGAACAAATAAATCGTTGTATACCCCCTTCCTTGAGAGATTATAAAAGACAATAATTTTTTTTATGAACAAACAAAAAAGACTATTTTTTCTTACAATTATATATTTTATATATATATATATAAAGTCCCTTGGTTTTTAGAATTCGAGGAACTGAAGCGAAGCAAATCTTAAGTTTCCTCTGCAAATCCGTTGAGGTAATTGTCCGTGACGTCGATTTACATCGACCCTTCATTTTCTTTTTTGAGGATGCGGACTCCTCGTTTAAATTTAAAAACACACGATTCGCAGAGTCGAGCACGTTTCCAAGCGACGGGACGGACGCAATACTCCGCAAGCCGTTGTAAAATATAAAATTATGAAGTATGGCTTACTTCCTTGGTCCCTTTTTTTTTCTTAAGCTCCGCCCTGATGCGATCGTTAAGAAAACCGCCGGCTAAATTGACAAATTTAAAAAGTTCCCTGAGAGTAGCGCGTCACCTGCAGGCGATAAGAGATGCCATCGAACTTGTCTCGTCATTTTACAAGTTTCTCATAAACTTGAAAGTAACTCCTTTTATGATAACATTATTACGTGGTTCTATCTCATAATAATGCCTCAGCGCGATTCTTTATTAAACTCAATATCCATTATTTATTGTATTTTTTACGATCTCTCTCTCTCTCTCTCTTTTTTTTGAAAGAGATTTTTATTTATCTTTGAATTTATTCTTCTAAACAATTCTAGATACAATTTTTTCTTCTTAATTCCATCTTTGGAAATTTTAATTTCAATTCTATGGAATTGTTTTACGATTTTTGAATTTTTGAAATGATTATTAACGTTATTTTTCTTTTTTGCAGATGAGGTGTCAAAATCTGGATAAAAGACAAAAAGTGAAGATTAAGAGAGAGGATTATTCATTAGTGACACATTCACGTATATATGTGTGAGATAAAGATGAAGATTGGAATAGAGATTTTTTTCAACAAATAAAAGAGAGAGAGAAATCATCCCTGAGTAAATCACAGAGACCGTGGAGAATCACTTGTTTTGACAGATCGCCGATTTTAAGTCACAAGAGATTAAACTGTTTATGGTCAAAACTGCTGCGAATTACGCACCCGACTCTTTAATCCATGATTTACGAGCGACTGAAAGTGGGGACTTGAAAGTCAGGAAAACATTAGATCCCTGATTTCGATCCCCGTGGAGAATTAAACTATATACACCGTTTGGAGGGTTGTAAAATCCACCCCCTCCCAACCCTTGACTCATGCCACAGTAAATGCGTGGATCCAACATACTTTCTGCACGCCTCGTCTATCTCTTAACTGGAAACCACCTACAAATTTTCGTAAGTTTATCCACAACGGTAATCGTTTAAAACTTTTTAGTATTAGTCCTAAATTTCATGCCTAAAGTTTCTTCTTTATTTTTTTCCCAATACTAAGGAGGATTTATTTTTATTATTGAAATCTTTAAAGATTAAATTTTTCTCTTATTGTTGAGGAATATTTATTTACTTATTAAAATAATTAAAAAGTAAATTTATTTCTTTTTCAATTGAAAACGTTTTGAGTAAATGAAAAAATAGAATTTTTAACACGATTGAAAGAAGTTTTTTTTTTTTGAGAAATTTTGATAATAAAAAGTAAATTTATTATTTGGATAAAAATGTTAAAATGGGAAAAGTGTACGTGTGATAAGTCCAGTCCCTACTCATTCACGGTAGTAAATTTCACGTGGGATTTATAAATATATATATATACGGTTACAGATTCGTTCATCCGTCGAGGTTATACTAATATATATATATATATATATATACAAAAAGTATTGAGTAAAAAAAGGAGGTAGAAAATAGAAAAAGGGATAGATTGCCTGTTTTTAGGGAAGGAGAAAGTTCGACCGTAGAAAATTTAATGAAATCGCCATGCAATTTTTCAAATACTCTATATATATACGTATATATAAAACTGCGGCCCCCCAAATCGCCGCGGATTAAAGATCTAATGGACGACCCTGTGAAATCGCTACTGCGGTTCGTTCTCGTTTACGATGATGCAGTCGTTTAAAAAAAAAATCCCTTATCGCTCAAAAATTTTATAACTTCAACACATCGATACCAAAAATGTTCCGCACTCAAATTGAATATTTCGCTGATAAACCGCATTGAAGTGTATAGAATAAAAATTTTCTCTACGGATGGCTTATTGACAATTCTTCAATTCGAAATATGTAAAATTACTTTTTATTATCAAAATTTTTCCAAAAATGACTGCAATATTTTCTTTTTTTTGATAATTATTATAATTTATAAAACTAATTATAATTGTGAAAAATATTCCAAATAAATTTCACTATTTGTTATTATTCTAAAAATTGTTTTGTAAAGAAGTTTACATAATTAAATTTTGTTTTTGATTTTATAAAAAGCGAGTTGTGAATCGAGGGAAGATTATATTAAAAAATAATCGCCTAAAAGTAAATTGATTTGAATTATGTAGTTCTCAATAGATTGATTGTGAAGTGTTCCTTTGCACCGACACAATAATTTTATACCTTAGAATAGGTCATTATGTCGCTCGCCGCCTAATACTTTAGTTCGATATAGGTGATATAACGCTCGAATTATTGCTTTTGTGCCCAACGGGTGATCTTGTAACTTTCATAAGAACGACGCGTGAAAATATTACCTTCCCACCTTCATATATTAAGTTATTTCCGTTTTTAAAATCATTTTAGAACTTGACGCAAAAAGAAAAAAATTATCAATAATAACACAAATTTTTCATTGCTATTATTTTCATTATATTAAATTGACAAATTGAGAATTCAAATATACTTGTGCATTAAAAAAATTTATACTTTAAGCCGCAGCGAATATTAATTTATTATCACAAGGAAATAGTTACCATCAGGAATTTAAAAATTTGTAAAATATATAGAACTTCTGAAATCCTGTTACAACCTTGGAGGAAATTGTTTTTCAGTTTCAATTAAATAGAATAACACATTTTCTTTTTTTTTTTTAAGTTGTTAAAAATTGATGGCATGTGGTAAGAGAATAAGCATGAATGAATTTTCTGTTTGGTGGTTAATCATGAGAATATATGCAAATTTATAATGGACATCTTTTTTTCTGTTTCAGACATGTCAGGACATGTATACATATATATGTAGTTTGAAGTTAGGATATATTCGCTTTTTGAAAATTCATGCTCGAACTACGGGAGCGCCGAGAAGGAGAGAGAAAGAGAGAGAGAGAGAAAAATTATTAATGTATGCAGAGTTTCTGCCTGCCACGCTCGTCAGTTGAGGAGAGTTGAAATCTGGCCAGGACCTCCTAAGCACATATCTGATCTCTTGGCACTATGCTGATCCGTGAAACATCTTGTTAGCTCAGTACAAATGGATAAAAGATGCCTTATACCTTGTGACTCAAAAAGTATAACCCCATTCGACATTCAATTCTTGATCCATATGAATTTTTTACGGGTCAGAAAATATTTGCTGAATAATCCGTCGTCGTCGTTCTCAGGAGAGAAGAAATTGACACGCGGTGACTAATTTGGTATGTTAGATTTAATGGAGCCTCTTTGGAAACAAAACACGTTATGAACTCTTTTTGAAAGACTAACTTTCTGATTTATTTCTTTTTTATTCTTATTTAAAAATTTTTTATTAATATTATTCTTAATTCTTTTAATATTATTATTCTTATTATTTTATTATTTTATTTTTATTATTATTATTATTATTAGTATTCTTAACATTTTATTATTATTACATTTGAGTTCTTTTTTGTAGAAAAATTATCATATTGATGGAATGCGTCAAGAATGGAGAATGGAAAATAATGCTGATGATTCTTCTGAGACGACATAGTTTATATTGAGATCGAAAGCTTCATGAAAAAAATGCCTACTAATCAAATTATTCCTGATCTTAATGGTATTGGCCATAATCACATAAGATGTTCAGGTATACTTATTGATTAATATTTTTTTAATTTGGAAAAATTTTTATGACTGATTGAAAAATTTAATTTTGGATAGAAATGCAAGAATGTGTGAAATAATTCTTCATTATAGATAATGGGATAATAAGTGTTATATTAATTTATTCACTGAATCAATACAATCCAGTTGATTAATTGTTCTCATAATTAAGGGTCGATTTCACCAACTCTGATTAAAAGTGAATCAATGATTAAATCCTTAATTAGCGCTTAAAATGCTGCTTCAATCAATGATTAAATCCTTAATGCCAATGTTGAGCGCTTGAAATGCGCCTTTAATTAATGATTAACTTTTAATCACAGTTGGTGAAACTAGCCATAAGTCGAGTTTCTCAAATTTTCGCTGAAGGATACTTGGATGACTTAATGTCTAAATTTGCCACACTTGCATTCTTCACTATAATAACACGATTTTATTATCATCGATAAGATAACAGAACGCTCCCCTCGCTCAATGTTCTCGTTTTGTCGCGATCTTATCTTAAATATCTGGTCCTCTCTCGCTTCTTTTGGGATTTTACATCCCCTCTTCTCTCTCTCTTTTTTTCTGTCTTTCATTTACTCTATTTTTATATCTCTCTTTCTCTCTCTCTTATACATTTATAATAATTTCTAGATGCTCTGGTGATTCAAGCATCAAGGAGAAATATAGAGATTGAGTCGATGGTATCATCCGCAGTAGAAGACAGCAGTGCCGTGAAAGCTCTCAGCTATTTTATAATACGTCAGTCTTTTCTAGGGTCGATCTTTATTGCTCTCTTTCTCTCTCTCTCTTTTATCAAGTTGCATTCTCCATTCAATCGTCGTCATCCCCGAGTATAAGCAGTGGCATACGAGGGTGGATGTACCCGGACCGCCGTGCCAAACACAGTGGGGTCTCTCTCTTATTGTAAATGCGGCCAGCGAGATGAGTAGAGAAAGAAATAAAGGTGCTTATGAAGAATGAGACAGAAAACGCATCTACGAGGAATGAAGAGAGAGAGAGAGAGAGAAAAAGAGGACCCAAGAGATCATGATCTTATCTAAGTGGTGAGGGATAAAACTGCGATGATACCGTACGAGAGTGTTAGGATGCGGTTCAAGCAACATCGTGGGGGGGAAAGAGAATATGGAATGCATATTGAAAAGGCCCAAGAACAACTGGGGCCCTAGCGAGTGGACAGTGACACACACACACATGTTAAACCACAGAGAGTATTCTATTATCTCGTGTTGTGATGCATCAAAAATACTTTAGGATTTATGAATATTCCATTATTGAATGATTCATCTAATGAATTACCATCATTTATAGTCTAAAAATTCACACCGTATTGAATTTTATAAAATCTGAACTATTTTTTACCTGAAATTATTAATTTTCAATCAACCAAATTTTTTTAATGGGAGATTTTTTATTTAGCCGAATTTTTCAAAGAATTTTCGCAGTCTGTGGCTTATATTTTTAAGATGATAAAGTAATTATTAAACCAAATTTGTTCAAGTAAACATTTAGTTAATTGAAAATTCTGCTAATAAGTGAAAAGGCAAATAGAAATTTTATTTTACATTCTGTTAACACAAAAATTCGACTGAATGTAGAAATTATAAATTTCAGTACTAATGAATTTTAGAAAATATTCATGAGTGATTCTGTCTTCAAAAAAATAATGCATTTCTTCTGCGTCTTTTTACATTGTTCAACTCTTGTCTCTCGAAACCCCCCCTAATATTCAAACCTGGAAAATTATGAAAGACATTAAGCCTCTTTTGTGTAGGGACATAAGTCATCAACAGAAGACACTAAGTGGCCTTCCATTTTGTTCCGTGTTTATCACTTGTAATAATCGTTTCTCGTCTGCCCCCAACTGCATTTTTTCTCCATGAGGGAGAAAAAGATAAGGGGTTTGTTAAATCAGGTGGTTCACAATTTTTCTTAAATGGATTTTATATTGTTGGGTTGGAATTTGAAATTGTTTTTATTTTAAACATATTTTTGGTTTAAATTTTTCGAAACATTTTTTTCTTTAACTTTGGGATATTTTTCTTGTGTTAATTATAACCATATATCAGAAGTGCACCATTTTTAAATATTAACGCACGTTTAAAATGTAATTTAATTTAGTGATGCAGCTCTTAGATTGAGAATCGTGGAATTTAATTACAGATTTTATCCGCATAAACTTATTAATAAAATAAGATTGATATGTCTTCTCTATTAGGTAAATTTAATTTTCATCCATATTTAAAATTTATCCATTGTCACAATTAACTTTCGTAATAGTTTATTCAGACATAAGGAAATTTAGTTGAAATCATTAAATTTTATAATTTAATTTGATAGTTTTTTTTTAATTATTATTCTGAAATTTTAAAATTTTTCAAGAATTTAAAAATATTGGGAATTGAAAAATTTTTTTTGGGAATAACGTATAAATGGATGTTTTTGTATCGAATAATCGTTTATTTTTATATTGATTCGAGGGAAAAAAAATTTGTTCATTCATAATATTCCGATATGATTATCATAGTCTAGCAATAGATTTTGATTCGTAAAATTTTTCGAAGAAAGTCTCGACGACTTAAATCTTGATTTAGTCTCTCCTCCCTCCCCTTGGGATTTTTATCTCAAGACGTTATTACCTTCCACCGATCATATTTCATTACTATGATGACTTTCTTGAAAACTTGAATCTTGGGTCAAACTTCGAGGCGTCGTTAAAGGCCATAACGAACAGTTAATATAATTAGTTACCAAACAGATTCACGCACATCGCACAACAAACGGATTATCCTCCTCTTCGAGGCAAAAGCCATTCTTGACTAGAATTTATTAAGCGTTCCAAGACACCCTGCGGACCTCTCTCATCCACACGCAGGTATTTTTACAAAAACAGTGTCAACTCGTAGGTAGCAAGAGTTGGGATTATAGATCGTTAAATGTCCCTCGTGTTGTCAAAATAAAACCGGTTGTCGCTAAACATCCCCATCTTATTAAGGTCGGCAGTTTCTCGTCCGTTTTTGAAAAAAATCTTTACTTTTTGATCAGTTCCTTTACATTAAAGGTATTAAATACACTGAGAAAATATTTTTTAACTCCTTTTTATGGTTATCTCAAACCGTATAAGAGGTGGAATCTTAAAAACATATTGATGCTCTGGCCTTTCTCATATTATTTAGCAGCAGCAAAAAAAAAAAAAAAATTGGAAATAAAATTTTATTATAGTTACCAATGTAGATGGAAGAAAAAATTGACTCTTTTTTTATTTATTTTATTCAATCGGCTTTCATTAATTTCATCGAAATGTTATTAACACAAATTCACGAATGTATCGGGCCGTTAAATTTTATTAATTACCAACTCTCTCTATGATAAAAAATTTACACAATATATTGTGGTCACAAATAGCGATTAAATATTTTTTTTATCTCTTTAAATATTTGTGAATTTTTATTTTGTATCCGGATTTATTTATAGAAAATTTGTGGGGAATTATAAAGAGAAAAGAAATTTTTTTAATTTTTCTTTCAATTTTTCGGAAATGTTTTCTTAGTTTCTTAATTTTTTAGTAGAACTTTGATTTTTTTTCTTTTTGTTGATTTAATTTTTATAATTATTAATTCTATGATAAAAGTGAAGCTTTAAAAAAACAATTTTTTGTTGATGTATTTTGATGAGGTTTCAAATTCCAATCATTAAAAGTGGATTTTTCGTTTTTTTGTTTGTTTGAAGACTCTCGTAATTAAGGTTTTCGTTTATCTTCTATTTGCTTATGTGGATATAAGCAATTCGGTAAATCTTCGAGTATCGAGTCGTAAAATGGGTAAATTGAGGACGGCGATAATAATACAAATGACTGAGATGGTATATAAGAATCATGGAGGCAGTAGATAACGAAGATGATGACAGGAAATATGATTTAATGCTGCGCGCCAGTTAATGGTCGAAGAGGCACGAAGCTATTCTTCAGGACCATTCACAACACATTTCGAGCCCTAAAGGCTGGTGGAATACCCCCCGCAGACATCAACTCGATATAGCTTGGACCACAACGCGCCAATTCATTTTTACTCGCTTCGCGTTAGCTTTTGCTTTATGGTAGCATTAACAATTATAATCGGCCCATTAAAAAAGAAAAAAAATATATATATCCACACAGACACACGTTTCGTCGCTTCGTCATTCGTGACCACCTTACAGAAAATATTAAGATTCAAAATGAAATTCCAAACCAAACAGTTCATCTGATGGAATGCTGACAAATTTATTTTCATACTTTTTTCTTATTTTATTCTCTTTATTTTATTTTATTTTTTAATTTATGTCCTGATGGATAGTTTGGGATTTTGATATTAATTTAAAAAAAAAATGTTTTTATATTTTACGCTATAAAATTATTCCTTAAATCAATTTTGTTTATTTAATAATTTAAATTAAATGTTTTGAAGGATATTTTTAATTTATTGAGAGATTGAATTAACCGAATTTTGTTAATTGGAGATAAAACAGTAATTAATGTCCAAGTCAGATTGGAAATTAATCCGATTTTATATCGAATATGTATATTTTTTTCTGTAGACAAAATTTGAAAAAATGTTTTGAATGTGAAGAAAATTTTTTAAAATTGTTTTATTAATGAATGAAAATTTTAATTGAACAATTGAATTTATGAGAGAAATTTATTTTTCAGGATTCCACTAATTAAACAAACGAGAGAAGATATGAGTGATGGGATTTATTTTTGGAAATAGTTTCAACTGTGTTTTATGAGTTCGTCATCTTATAAGAAAAAGAAGAAGAAGAAAAAACCTATACACCTTTCACTTTGCGTTTTGTGTCCGTTAAGAAACACCAGTGAACTTTTTTAAAGCACTGTCGAATTCTTTCCAAATTAACGAGCTTCTCGCCACTATAGTAAATTTTTTCGACACAGCTATAATTCATTCTCGCTTATACAACCTTGGAATAAACGTTATATGCTGCTACCGGATGAAAATAATATCGATCTAAAGTTAAAGATTTACGAATCTACTTATAATATATCGTATATACTGGACACTGGATCGTTTATTATTTCTTCATCTCAATGAATATGATTAAAAAAAAATAAAGACTTGCGATGTGGAGATTTATTTCGACCAAAAAATGGACAAAAGGAAAATATTTGATCATAAAAAAAGGAATATAAAATCATCAGAGATGGAAAATTTTTTCGACGCACACGTAAAAATCATTTTGGAAAAATTGTTCCAAGAATTTGTCCCGGAATGAAGAACACACACACACACATGGGGCAATTGGCGAACGAGAAATTCCAGCAGGTGTCCCGCATCTTTCCCGAAGAAGGATGATAAAAATCTCTAGAGGCATAGCATTTATCTTGTTAAAATCAAGCCACACCCGTTATTGCTCACTGTCCACAAATCAGTCAAACCAAGGGATGACCCTGTGTCATGGAAAAGAAGATGATTAATCAAATCTTCAACTTTGCATTATACCCGCAGTCGTCGATTGCGATAGTAGCGCGATATTGCTGATCGATCCTACAGGTGGATGAAATGATTTTTTCTTGGAATGGTTCATTGTTATATGCGTGTCTTTTGTATTGTATGACTTCAAAATTCTGCTTTCTGCCACAGAGTTGACGTGGGAATGACTGAGAATGAGCTCGAATCCGATTTCATGCTTTTATTCCCGCAGGGAAAATATATCCTCCAAGGACTGCGCTATTCACGCATAATCAAAATCTCCTTTTTAATCGATCAAAATTTTACCATTTAGCCGAATTCTCACAGGTATTTCCATATATACAATTTTGATATTTATTGAAAATTTAGATTATTGAAATTGATCTACAATTTCGATATTTATTGAAATTTATATAAATTTCCATTTATTTTTTTATTTCTTCTTTAAAAATTGTTATTATTAATTATTAATTATGTATTTGAAAGTAAATTTCATTACGATTGGTAAAATTATAAATTAATACTTTCAAAAAGAAACTTTTCAGTAATAAGGATAAAAATTTAAGAGTTTAAAAGTTTATTTATTTATAATTAAAAAATTATACTATTTTTTATTTATTTATTTTTTTTAATTTTAAAATTATTTTTTGTGTATTTATGAATTTGTTTAAAGTAATATACATAATTTGCTTTTTTGACTTAATTTGCAACGAGGATTCTTTATTGAAAATCATTCACTTTTGAAATTTGTTTCAGGAACGGAGGAGTGTGCGCTCGTGGAGCTTATAACAAATTTAAGCTGACATACACGGTCTACACGGATGTCCATTTCGAAAATCAATTTGCGCGAGAGTTACGAGTACGTTTTAACGTTGAAAAGCAGCGGCGAGCCTCGGCATAATACGCGAAAGGAGATTAACCCGTGAAATAAATTCCAGGTGCTTTAAAAAAGAGTTTCTCAAATCTACTTTCTCTCTCGGGTATACATATGTCCTTTATATGTATATAACTGACAAGGAATCATTTGTCGCGTTATTAATAATTATTAAAAAAGGTGTGACCCCCACGCTTACATATATATATATGTATATATCCACATAGGTTGGAAATATTTATGCATCTCAATGGCTTTCAAGTTGATTCTGCGGGATATCGCAGGTCCGATATAGAGCCGCAGGGGGCGACGTAAACTTAACCGTGGGTTAATTATTGTCCTCTCCTGGGACTCTTCTAATACCGCCAGGAGAATCCCTCCAGGTTCAAGCTAAGGACCAGAACTACCGTAGTAGCTTTCAATTAGCCTCGCGGCATGTAAAATATTATTATCCGACACTCTCCATACTCGAGATATTTAGCTCTCGATATACACTTTTTATAATGCGATTGAGAATTTGCCAGCTGGTCCTCGAAATAAGTTTAACTTTATCGATGTTGTGTGTTCTAAAAAGAAATTTTTCATTGCTATAATATATATATTTAAAGTTGAAAAATTTCGTGGCACATCAATATTCTCCTTAGGGACCCATGAATATTAACTAAATAGTTTAGAATTTTTATTTAAAGAAATTCTTATTTTATTTAGATTTCTATATACTTGTTACGAAATTTTTATAGGTTTATTTTTTTTCTTTATTAAACAGATATCTAGAATATTAAATATTAATAATTATTTAAAATAAAATTCTGAATGAAAATTTCATCAAAAGTTTGTTAAATATTCAATTTGGGGTAATTAGATATATTCTATTAGAAATGAAAATTCTGCGAAATATGAATATTTTGTTTCAATCAAGAATTGGGTTGACGAAAGTAAAGATTGTGTTTAATTTAAATTTTGATAAAATTGAAATTGGGTTAATAAATAATTGGATTAAATGAAATTCTGGTTCTTCATTTTTTTTCTATTATATATATTAAAATGAATAAAAAATAAGTCTAAATCAGAAAGCGAAGACACATTGATTTTATATACGACGTTACTAATCGACTTTAAGCAATCCATAATTCCTCAACGAGATTAACTTCCTTATGTTGGATGGCGACATTCAAAGTCGATATCTGAGAGCTATTGAATTAATTTCGACGACCATATTAGAAGACGGATTGCGGATAATTAATTCCCTAAACCATCTTTACTAATTGATATCGTCTAATGAACCTAACAGTCTCTGCAGCATATATTCATTTTAATTCCCTGATTTGTTCATTTTTCTTTAAATATTTAAAAAAATTTTTAAATATTATTACTGTTAATATTCGTTAGAATGATATATGTATATATAATTTGTAATAATCATTGCTTAGAAAAAAAAATGCCCTTGGCATGTTATCTGAATTATCATGGTCCCAGTGATTTAGAAAATTAATGTGTTTCATAATTCGACACGACTCAGTTATTTTAATCTAAAAAAATAGTTTCGATAAGCATCTCGTTTCTGAAAACACCCCAAGGGCTGTTATGTGATGCAAATGTCGTTAGAATGAATATATATAGGTATATAAAAAAAGTCACTATATAGGGAAATGAAAAACTGTTTACACTCTTTAACGATAGTTGAAGAAGATGTAATAATTTTTGTATAAACAAGAGTATTGAAGATTTGAATAATTCTTTTTTTAAATTAAGATATATCTTTTTTTCCTGTGACATTAATTTTGATCCCTTATTCATTAATTTTTTTCGTTTAATTTTCTAATTTTTGATTTTTAATTTTTAATTTAAAGACACGTATTTTTTTAATTCTCATCTTGATGAATATTCGATTATAATAAATTTCTGTTTTTTGCAGGAAGATTGGAATGGATTTCTAAACAAATAACTGGAATTATAGGAAGATTATTGGATTCGAAAGGCTTTCGAAATGATGAGACAAAAAAGAGCGATGAAGATTTCCAGGGAACAAAAAGGAGAAATTTAATAATTTTGAAGAGACATTAAATTTTTTTAATTCTTCTATGGTAAGTTTTTCTATATATAAAAATATAAAAAAGAAACGATTACTTTTCAGTATTTTTATCTTAATAGAAATTTACTTTTAGAATAATGACAAAATTTTCCTTGTTGGAAGCGATCGTCTGGTTCTCATAAAAGAGGATGAAGTGAAGAATTTTTTTTTTCTTTTGAGAAATCTCATTTTCAATGAGAGAGATGGAAAAAAAGGCTCTTGTGACATCTCCCCACTTTAAAAATTCGTGTGAAAGTGTGATGTTGAATTTTCTCGAGGGCTAATACAAGAAGCTTTGCAACAGGAGACACACGTTGCCATCGGGTTGTCTGGTTGATTTCCTGGCATGAGAGTAGTAAGCTACTATAGTACTTTTAGTGATCCCATGGGTGGAAGGTTGAACGGTGCTTCGAAATGGGTGGCGAGAGAGAGAGAGAGAAAGAGAGGGTTGAAATCGGGTGATTCGAGAAAGAGAGTGAGTGAGAGATGAAATTTCAAATGAGACGAGAGAAAGTGAGAGAAAGAAATAAAGGGGGGAGTTGAAGAGAGCGACAGAGCGTGTAATTGAGTCCCGTGCGCGATCGCTACTTTATCGACCCCCTTAAAACTTCCCTCCTGTATATATTCCTCCGACATTGCTACCAACCAATTTCGCGTCGAAACCATCCCTAAAAACCCTCCTCCTCCACCCTCAATTCATCCCTTCACTTTACCGACACACCACTCGTTTTGCACTCCCGCACTCGATAGTGTGGAACATTTTCACGGAGGGTACGATATTCAAATGTTGCTCAAAATTGATGAAAACGATCTGATCTTATGTTCCATTTTGCTAAATTATAATTATTGCCTCTTTCTTGTGTGACGAAGAATTCTAATTTAAATTTATTCTATATAAATTTCATGAATAGTTGGTTTAATTTTCACAAAACTTTGAATTTCCATTTTAAAATTTATAATATTCAGTTTAGCCAAATTTTCGTATTTGCAATAACTATTTTCTAGAATATTCCATATTTAATGGAATTTTTCTTTTGCAGAATATCCATTTAGCAGGATTCGTATTTGATCGTATTGGGTAAAATTTTCGCCTTACACAATTTTCTTTAGGAAAATTCCATTTAGGAAAATTTTTATTCAAATAAATTCTAATTTTATTAGAATTGCCATTTGACACAAGTTTTATTTTACCAAAATTTCCCTTACTAGAATTTACATTCAGTTGAATTCCTTACATGATCGAATTTTCCTTTTTTCGTCTTAAATTTTTACCTGTTGAAATAAAAATTTCCTTTTCTCATATTAGATTATGGTATAAATCCAATTTGCGAAGAAATAAAATTGCAACAAATTTGTTAATATGAGAAAACATGAGAATGTTATGAGAATATAATATTACAAAGAAATGTAGAATTCTTTCTGTAATCTCGATGCACAATTTGAAAATTTACTATTCGATATATAGGATAATTCGTTTTAGAGAAAGGTTTTTAAATTTTCCTCCACAGAAAGTAGAGAAAAGTTCGTTTTTTTTTGTGCTGGTTTCTTTTTTTGCCCCCAGTAAATGCACAAGAGTTGATTCCATTTCAGTAAAAAAGAGAAGAAAAAAATTCCTGCACTTTATTTCTTCCTATCAGAAGCTGAAACAGTCTTCCAATTTGCTTCGATTTCCGAAATAAAACGTAACTTTGCTTTCGCTGTACGTAGAATGAAAATCGATGGTTTTTTCTTCTCTTGTGTATATATACGATAATTTAAACACCTAAATGTATATACACGAGAAAATGTGAAAGATAGGGAAAAAACATGATGAGTTTGAAAAATCGAGAATATGGGATGGAAAGTAAATTTATTAGATTAACTAAAACTTGTTCCAATTTCCTGATCAAAATTTATAAAGTCGAATTTCGGTTTAATATAAATTCTGTTAATTTATAAAATTCTTTCGTGAAATTTCATATGTTATAAATTAAGAATAATTTGAAAATACTTTTGAAATAGTGGAAATTTGAAATATAATGATTTTTAAAGAATGTGCCTTCTGTACGTTTATCTCTATAAGACAGTTGTATGTGAATATTTTGGATTCTTTATATTATGTATATGAGAGTTAACATATTGCTTTAAAAATGTTTTAGTGATTCGTTGCAAGTCGCCATTCGCTGTAAGACAAGTCAAACGAATTCCTGCTGGGCAGATCAAAAGGGACCAACGACCGTGCGATAAATGATCGTATTAAACGCTAAACATCTCCAAGGGGAACTCAAGGAGGAAAGACAAGATTCCATCCATCTTCAGCAAGTGCCGATTATTTCAGGGAGCTTATATTTATCTAAGCCAAAACGTGTGCTCGATAAACAGGAAACTTCATATATATATATGATAGAAAACAGACTCTCCATTTTGATAAAATCGACTATAAAAACGATCACGGTATGAACCTGATAATTTCTTAGATTTAGTCGCGCACTTAAAATTTTCTGATTCTGGCAACTCAAATGGAGGACTATAACGAGAAGAGGAATCTGGAAAAATATCCAGAGATTTCTATTACTTTTTTTATCTGTCTTGACTCACTTTAATAATTAAGAATTAATATAATTGAAATTCGGTTTTAAATGAAAATTCTTGCATCAGTATTAAATATTAGTGTAGAATTTTTGAGAAATATTTGAAGAAGGAAAAATTATCTGAGAGTTGAAAAGGATTATTTTAATTTCGCCCTCATTTCGTCGCGATGAAGGCGATTCGGTATTCTTGCAATGCAAAGATTCATCGTAAGGTAAAACGGGATTGTTCAGTACGTGACATTTTATACATTGGTATTCTTGTGTATACCGCGAGTTGAAACGTAAGGGAGTTAAAACGCGATCCAATTTCTCAGGCCATTGAGTGCGGCGAATACCATCTGTCTAACGCGTGCCCGGAGCTTTTTACAGGCCAACCGTGAAATGCGAAAACAGAAGGCTCGAGCTTCTTTACATTTTAATCAAATCATTTCTCTATTATGCGCATCAGGCATGCTGCCTTAAAGGATCTCACGGGACCGAAGGGTTTAATCTGCTTTTATTTTCTCTCTGATTCTACTTTTTCTTTTTCTTTTTTCCTTTTTTTTATCGTGTTTTCCTTTATTTTAGTTTTTTTTTCTCTTCATTTTCTTTTCTCTAGGAAAAGCTTTTCTTTCCTTTCCCATCCAATAATGTCTCCTCGGTTTTATTTCTTTCTACCCTCTAGTGTTTTTCTTGTTTGTTTCTTCTTTTTTTTTTTGAAGAGCTTTAGGGACAAACGAACCATAGAGTATTCGTCGAGATTCATCCCCTTTCAAAGTTGTGGCACCCCTAATGCCAACCCCCGGGAAATTTAATTGTGCGACCATCGACGGGTTCCCTGTTTGTATTTGATTCAAAATATATCGGTTAATGACACTCGTTAAAGCTGTAATGACAGACCGCGTGCAAAAATAATTAATCAACACTGTGGCGCGTGTTTTACATAAGTATTTTAAGTCATTTTAGAAAATGGCGTCACATTTCTGGAGTTTTAATGATAATTTAATTAATTAATTTAATTAGATTTGATTTTAAATTTTAATTATAATTTTAATTATTATTTGAGTGAAATTTTTCAGTAATTATGTAAGGATTTTACTAAAATGAAAAATTTATTTAAAAATCAGAATTTTTGGGAAAATTTTGCCTGATAAATATTCGATTGGATAAAAATTCTGCTATGTGGAAATTCGATTAAAGAAGAATTCAATTGAATGGAAATTCAAATAAAAGATTTTAATTGCAAATTTGATTAAATGGGAATTCACTGCAGTGAATGGAAATTTGGTTAAATAGAATTTTTCTTTTTTTGATGGAAATTCCTATAATATTAAAAATACGATCAATAGATTTTTGTTTCTCAATGTGGGAAATTGTTGGAAAAGAAAAAAGAAATGAAGGCGAATTTAATATTCTCTTGAGCATTTTCGGAGAGGGACTGGTACGCGCGGTCACTCTATATATTTTCCCCTGGCGTGGCGGATTTTTGTTACTTTTAGCTTGGAAATCGCCATACCCGGCAGCTAGCTCTCATTTTAATACAAATTGTTTCAGCCCGGCTATATACGAGGCCACCACATGTCGCATCGAAATCCTACCAAACCCCCGTGTCGTCATTATTAGAACCCTACCCGAGTTGAGAGAAAGACAAAAAGACGAAGCGGAGATTGTATATATATAGGGAACTACATTTGAGAGTTTAGTTCAGTTATATACACTCAGCAAAAGACTCACCCTTAAAATGACCCATATAAAATTGATACTGAACGTCACATGGTACCCTTTGCGGAACCTCTTAGTGTAAATAGCGCGTAGAGAGAACCTAATCGTATATATACTATGGCCACCAACAAATTGACTTTTCAAATCGAAAAATATCACATTATGTTATTTATGAATTTATTTACTTTTGTTTTCTAAGGGCGAAATAAAAAAATCATTTTCAATGATGAAACTATAAAAAGTAGGAATAAGATTAATATTAATGGTATAATAATTAAATTAAAGACAATTTAAAATTTTTTCAAGTGAGAATATTTTTTTATGGAGGAGTATTATTGATGTTATTGTGAGATAAATATCCATCAGTTAGTGTATAGCTTGTTCGGATTCTCTCCCTTTTTAGCCCTCAAGTCCCACTCTTTTTTGCACAGCCTCTCTGCAGCCTCATCAGGCTGATAACCTACGCATGTCGCCCACTCACCGTGATTGCTGCCCTCCGTACATCCTGAACACCCTCGAGCCAGGGCCGTCACCAATAAATGTTTTGCTGAATAAAAAATCATGTTAGTTTTGGTTTTTACAATTTCCAATATTGAATTATTGAATCTTCATTCTAGATTTTTGGAAATAAAAAAAGTGCAATATTTTTTTATAGGGGGGAGGCAAAATTTTTGGGAAAAATGTACGGTACTGATCTTGGTTTTTTTAAAACTCTTTTTCTCCTTTCTTTCCTCAATTCAATATCCGTTCGCAGGGACCACCTCTCTTTTTACCTTCGCAGTTCACCCATTTTGCGATTATTTGGCTTCGCTTGTCACCCACACAACTTTCTAGTCCAGGGATTCAGATGAGCTTTCGTCTTTTCCGCTTCTCTCTATCTCTCTGCTTCGTATCCTCCTCTGTTCCTTCTTCACCTTTTCCTCTTCATTTATACCCTTCACGAAACAAATGACAGTCCAACCCTTATTTTATTTTGATTATAATTATAAAGCAAGTATTCAACACTATTTGCCGAGCAATTGTTTATTATTGCATCAACTAATTTATCGCAGGAAAATTTTTTTATCACGGAATTTTTATTTAACCAAAATTTCATTTAGCAGAATTTAAGAGAATTTCCACTCAATCGGATTTATATATCGGAATTTTCAAATAACATAATTTTGATTGAACTGAATTTTTATTTAGCATAAATTGTACTTAGCGGAATTTTTAGATGGATGAAAATTTTAATGAAGATTTCGAATAAATGCGTCTTTAATCACTGCGTTATATTCCTCCAGTAAAGTGAAATTTTTGTTTAAAAATTTGAAAAAAATATTGTAAATAATATAAATTTTAAGAGTATAAAGTAGAGCACGAATCTAATATTTCTAAATATATGACTCAATAAAAAATATTTTCAGATTCCGGAGATTATGGGAGAGGTATATGTATATTCCCAGGCGGAAAAGTCGGACGAATGTCGGAGTTTACAACCGCCTGGGATCCACGCCCGTACAGACCGCCAGTACCGATGGTCTGTACCGATTCGGATCCCAAAATGCAACCGGCGCGGTACAAATTATTCTCCGACTTTCGGATCCGCCTTCCTACTATCGTCAGTACTGGCGCGGTACTGGATTTGTTCCGCTTGCGGATCTCATCTTCTACCGATGTCG
>JUFY01023390.1:0-19022 GCA_001855655.1 Leptopilina clavipes | reverse complement strand
ATCAATTGATATGTAATATATTATTATGAATTAAGATATATAATTACATATATGTGACGCTTCACGGTGAAAGGGACCTAACGCGGCAAAAAATTAAAGGTTATGTTTAGAAAAGTTTTAGCTTGATTTAAGATTCATTTTTAATTATTTGATGTCAAAAACTATTTTCATTACCTATTTTATGTACTAAATAACTAATAAAAATTGTTTTTAACTTCAGGTAATTAAAAATAAATCTTAAATCAAGCAAAACCTTTCCTAAACATAACCTATAATTCGTTACCGCGTTAGATGTCTTTCACCGTGAAGCGTCACATATATACTTATGTATATTTAAAAAATGTATTAAATTAAATATAAATAGTTCAATTGTACAATTTTTTACTTTAATTATAAAAAAAAATTAAATTTCTATTATCCGAACTTTCAATTATCCGAACCCGGCCTTGCCTAGGTTAGTTCGGATAATCGAGGTTCCACTGTAAATATAATTTAATTAATAATTAAATAACCTAGGGACGGAATTAAATGTACCTAATTTATTTAAATTTTCCTGAAAAAATTTATTGGAGCAATAATAAAATTTATTTGAAACAATATGTAAATATTTATTTTGCTCTGAGACAAATATATATCTTTTCTTTGAAAGTAATCATTAAATTGTTCTCAATTTTAGTCGACTTCACACGGAATTGGTGAAATGCGGCTCAGATGTTGAATATTTAGCCAAAGTGCATTGTTTACGGCAGGCGTATTCGAAACTTTTTGGTTGGCCTGCTGCAGCAGCTTGGATTGCAGACGTAGGCCGACAACTTATAAGTGATTTAATTATCTTTGCTGATAAGGTTAATTTTTCATTAAAATTATTATTAATATTGTACAATTAATTAATTAATTACTCTGTCCAAAACTTATTCTCATCAATTTTAATACTAATTTTCTTTAAGGCGAACTAGAAAATGTTTTCCTGATTTGTAAAATTTGTAGTCAGCGTGAAAAAATGTATTAAAAGTGAAAAGAATTAAAATAAGGATCAATTTTGTCTGTTTTTCTACTTTTTCTTTTCTACAGAATTATTGTATTCTAAAATGTATTAAAAAAAATGTTTCAGGATCCCAAAGATTATTTACTTCATTACGAACGAATGATGGTATTTTTACAAGATAAAAAAAATTATAGCACAATGCAAGAGGAACTATCCGCCAGAAATGTTTTGTGTTTAAATTTTTATGACGTTCTCATTGATTTCATACTTCTTGATGCTTTCGAAGAAGTGGATAAACCTCCGTCTTCGATTAAAGCTATTCTTAAAAATCGTTGGATATCCGCCAGTTTCAGGGAAACGGTATAAAAAATAAAGGATTTTTATTCTTATTATTATAATAATATTAAAATCCATAAATAATGGAAGACAATTTTTTTAAAAATATATATAATTTTTTTAGGCGATAGGCACTGCCGTGTGGTCCGTTCTTGTGGGCAAAAGACAAATGCTCAAATATGATAAAGGATTTTTGGCACATTTTTACTCAATATCCGAACAAGTGTCACCAGTTTTGATTTGGGGATTTCTAGGACCAGAAGGAAGTTTACGATCAACTTGCCAGTATTTCAGGGATCAGGTTATAGAATTTCTAATAGATATTTTCAATTTTTTTAAAGTTAGATATACAACTGTCGATAGTCTTGCTGAAGATATACTCAGGGAGATGAAAATTCGAGTCGATAATATTAATCAGAGACTCTCGTTGGAAGGTTGTTGAAAAAAAAATGAAAACAAATTTCTATAGTACTCTATAAAAAAATTGTCTCATTCTAGAATGATAGGTTTCTTTCTAAATAATTCATAAATTATAGAAATAATTGTATTTCTGTTAATGAAGTTTGGTATGTTTTTTTTTTTTCAATTTCTTCTTTGAAGTAATAATTTAGAGTAGATTATGGAATTATTAATTGTTTGTGTAACACATGGAAAATTTGTGTATTGTGTAAAATTTTTTTTGTTTTTTTGTATGGTTTATTTTTTTAAGTAAATATAAAACTGACGATAATAATCTTTCTAATCTCCCAATATATATAGGTGAATAAATACTAGAATCGAGAATAATTAAATTTAAATTTATACAAATTTCTATAGTAATCTTTATTATGTAAAATTGTGACAAATGTGCTCTTATGATTTTTTGTCAATAATTTTTTTGTTCTTTTATATTCATGATAGATTTTACTCTGAGAGAAATTCATTAGTTAATTTTACAAGAAGTTGTTAATATATAGATGAACAATGGTTACCAGTCAATTTTGATATAAGTTTCACAAATTGTTAATTAAGCACGTGCTTTTTTATTTGTTTTTTTTTTATTTACTCAAAATACTTTGTGATCTAGGAATATATTTTCATTAGATTAACAAATAGGTTTATTTTATAATTTTAGTAGAGATCGTTTTTGTGTTAACTGTGTCACTATTTATGTTAACGAAGTGCTACATTGAACATTAAGTACTTTATAAAATAAAAACAAAATAGATTTTAGAGTTTATGGATCGAACATTCCATTAAGATTCTAAATAATTGAATAATTAAATAATTTTTATTTTAATATTTAATTAACTTAATTAACATTAAGTAATTCATGTAAAAGAATTATTGTCAAAAATCATCATGAACAAGTAATATACTGAATGATTTACTCAATGAGACATTTTTTTGCACTTGTAAATTAAATTCTAAATTATTTACTAAAATTAAAGTATTTAATATATTAAGTCTTAGCCAAATGTGTTGATTGCTGGAAATAATATTTGCACAATTTAATTTATAGAAAATATGTATTTAGTGAAATATACAATAACTCTTTTTTAAACAAAATTTGTTATTTTTCTATTAAATTTACAATGCAAAAAAATTATATTATTCACATAATAAATAATATTAAATTGTAGAAAAACTATTAAAATACAATAGAATCTTGATTATTCAAAATAATTCGGGTAGGCCCTGGTTCGGACAATAGAAATTTCAAGTGTTTCAAAAATTAGTTATTTTAATCGAAATATGAATCGAAAATCTCGTCTTCTGATTCTCCCCCCTCATCAGAACTTGGTTCATCAAGGTATATGTGTTTTACGTTATTCAATCGTTTGTATTCTTCTACTAATTTTCCTGGTTCTGCAATGAAAGAATATAATATAATAGTTAATTAATAATTCTAATTATTATTAATATAATTATTTACCATAGTCTTTTGGAAATATGTTTTTTTTTGGTTCGTCTCTGATTCGATCAGGATCAACAAGAATCATAGGATTTTTTTCTTGTTCAATTTGCAATCTCAGCCAATCAGTACCTGTGTAACCTTTAAAAATTTTTATTCTCACTTCTCTCCCTGTGTTTGTAGTTATAGTTTTCTCAGGTATAACTGCTCCAAATAGATTTATCACAACATAATATTTCGAGTCATTGACAATTGTACTGTAAATGAAAAAATTTTCCTTTTTAAAAGCGTTTTTTTTCCTACATAAATATTTAAATTGTGTGAATGAATCTCAAAATTTATTTTAACAAATTACGATTTAAATAATGGTAAATCTTGAGGGTATATTATAATCAAATTATGAAAAGAATTAAATTTTAAAAAATTGTTTATACCTGAAAAGCAATTGTTTCCTGTCAATTCGTAAATAATATTTATCCACATCAATTAATTGTATGTGCAGATTAACGAAATAATCAGTTTGATGCCAAAGAATTTTTGGCATTTTTACATTAGTAGTTAGCGATGGAATGTCCATTTTTATAGAATTAGTTTAAAAAAGTTTGAATATTTTTAGGTTATGTTGATCATCAAATTTATAAGTGTAATATAATTAATACATTCTCCTTGTTTACTGCACTAAATTATATGAAAACAAATTTATCTTTTTAATTTAAACTTAATAATTATTGTTTTTTAATTAAATTTTTACTAATATAACTGAAAAATGTTTACATAAAGTTATTTACAGAGAAAATTGTTTCTACCGTTCTACTTTTTATTTCTTATCAATGGATAAACTGTCAAAAGGAACTTGTCTTCTCTTATTTAGAAAAACTGTACCCTTCACCCAAGAAAAGCCGAGAAAATAATATAGGATAACAAATAACAATAATAAAAATGGATTTTCTTGTTTTGTTTACATTACGTCATTACTGATTGACGATGATAGTGCCTCTTGTGGAAAATGTTACAACTAAAAATTGACATTAAAGTTGCAAAATTTTTCGTCAGATGGTGCTAATCAATTGCGCATGCGTGTTTTTAATTTTTTCGTAAATACAAAAATGGCCGTCGAAATATGTCAAATTCATTGTTTGAAGTGAAAATTACTTTTAAACATCTGATAATCAATTAGATTACAGTGAATACTGTGTGTTTAATTTATAGACGAATAAACGATATTAAAGAATATATTTAAAGTGAAAATTAAGTGTTTACATGAAGTATATTAAAAGATTGCGACTTTACAAGAAATGGATGTTGATAGCTTTTGCCTTGAGTGAAATTTGTTTGAGTGTTGTATATTAATTATTTAAAAGTAAAATAACTTGTCTTCAAAATGCAATGTAAAATCGACGATCTTCCAGATGAAATTTTAGAGTATATTTTAAGTTTGATACCACCGTACAAGGATTTACAGGAATGTATGTTTGTATCAAAACGATGGTATCGGGCTACTAAAAGTAAGTATATAAATTATTTATTGGTTTTATATTATTCATTTGTCTTAATTTTTACTCTTTTTCTTTTGTAAAAAACCGAACAAAATTATTCACTTGTTAATTAATATTTTGTTTGTGAACAGATGTCATCGAACATAGTGAGACACATTTTCAAAAATCTGTCTCGTATGGTTCATTGTTTTGGAATTCTGTATCACCATCACATTGTCCAATAATATCCAAGAGACATTCACATTCGGCATGCACGTATGAAAATTCAATGTATATTTTTGGCGGTTGTACTGCAACGTGCACAACTTTCAACGATTTATGGAAATTGAATTTAGACACTCGAAAATGGGTGAGACCAATCACTATGGGAAGTTATCCGTCACCAAAAGCTTGTGCCACAATGTTACATTATAAAAAGAAATTTATTCTCTTTGGAGGCTGGTCTCATCCTTCTCCATATCCTGTTCATCAGGTATTTTATACGATTTTACATTTTATTGATTTTTATTTATTCTATATTTTTATTTATCATTTTTAGCAATGGAAATTATTTAACGAATTACATGTCTACTCGATTGAATCGAATCGTTGGAGCGCTGTTTGCTCATTAGAAAGTCCACCTCCAACTTCTGCACATTCGGCGACAATTCATGGGAATTTAATGGTTGTTTTTGGTGGCGTTTGCAATGGTTACAGTTCAAATGACATTTGGTGTTTGAATTTAGACACTTATTGCTGGCATAAACAGGCAATATTTAATCCTAAACCACAAGCACGTTATGGACAATCGCAAATTGAACTCGACGAAAAACATCTTCTCATTCTTGGTGAAATTAAAAGAAATATACATATATTTATTTTCGGAAATGCTTTTAATTATGAAAATAGAAAAATGAATTTTGTAAATTTTTAGGTGGTTGTATTGGACCAAATTCGCCAATGGAAGACGCGTGGCTATTGACAATGGAAGATCCAGTTTGGAAATGGAAAAAGATAAATATGCGAAACAGTGAATGTGCTCCGTCTCGTGTTTGGTGTCATCAAGCTTGCAAAGTAGAATTTACTAAATTTTCAAAATAAAGTTTTACAATATTGAAATTGTCTAAATTTCTCAATGTAATATTCTAATTTTTTTCAGGTGGGAAATTACATAATTGTTTTGAGTAAAAGTAAACGTCCATCACAACCAAACGAAATGAGTATACCTCAAAAAAATGTTGCCTGCCAACTGCCTCAACCTTCCGAGATTACTAGAAACGAAAGGTAAATTTCTGCGACTGACTATTAAATTTTTATTTAAATTATTAAAATTAATTTTCTTCCACAGGCGAAGAAGTGCGCCTCAAGAAGTGGATCGTGACGAAAATGTGAACGGTCGACATGGAACATTTTCAAAATTAACGTCCGATCGTAATGGACATTTGAATCCAACAAATCCCACATTACCAAAGAGAATGTCATTTTATAATGACAGTAATTTGAGTATGGCAGCATTTCGTGGCGAAACGGTACGCGCGAATTCTAAAGCAAATCGACAACGACAATTGGAATCCTTACGTCGTATGGAAGAGAAAATACAAAGTCGTAAAGTTCAAACGAAAACTGTGAAAAAAACTGAGAATACTTTATCAATATTTGTTCTTGATATTACAAATGTTTTGTGTGATGATTGCTCCGCATCGTGGATGCCTTTGAAGGAAAATGGACAATCAGGCCCTGACGAAAGAATACTTTACTCCCTTGCACTTGGACGTGGTGAATTAATTGTTTTTGGTGGTATACGAAAGGAACGGACGACAATACAAGGTCGGCCAGATATTGATGATTCGGAAGTTTATAATGATCTTTATTTTATAAATCCACCTCGTTATGTGATATAATATAAATGTATATTCTAAAAAAAAACAAATCATCATGTGAGACTGCTTTTCTAGTTAATTAAGTATACGTGAAATTTACTCTTTTCTAGTATTCTCAGAGGTAAAATACTCATTTCCATATTTGGGAATGAAATTGTAATTATTCAAGATATTTGACTTCTTAATGCTGCCTTTTTGTACAATAAAAATATTCGTTTATATTTGACAAAAAAAAAAAAATGAAATCAAGAAGTGGATTTCTTTTCAATGAACTTAAACAAAACATATAATATGTGAATCTGAGTGTATGGAAAAAAGATACTTAAATCTTTTACTTGAATATTAAAATAAAATTGTGAATTATTTGTTTTACACATAAATGAAATAATTGTGTAAAACGAAACATAGGTATAAAAAAGTTGAAATGTCGAAGTGTGTTGTAAATAAGTTAAAATGTGATTTTATATTGTATAAAATATACATTGAGAATTAAATTCTTTAATTCGTCGTTACGATAATTCAATTAATTTTTATTTATTTATCCAATTATTAATTTTATTTTTGATACCTTTTTTGTTTTAAAAATAATGATCAAACGTCATCAGTTATTAGTGATTTTAAATATTCGTTATTTACTGATTGGATTTTAATTGATTATTTTTAATAATATGCACGTAAATTATTATTAATTTAGGATAATAATTATAACGTTTGAAACGACACTTACGTAAAAAAACGCTTTATTAAAAAATATTACAGACTTTCTATTCATGAGCTATCGTCATCATCGTCTTTTTTTCGTAGACTACCAAACACTTCAGATGGTATGATCTGTTTTTCTACTGGAATATCTGAAATAAAATTTTTCTGTTAACGAATCTCTTGAGAGAAATTTTTTTAAATTTCTAATTGATCTGTTATTGATTATTTTGTACACAAAATAGTGACACAAAATGGTAAACTCACCTTCAGTTTCGTGTCCATTTTCATCGGCCTCATCATTATCATCATTATCGTCATCATTATCCATATCCATGTCAATATCAATTTCGTCAGGATTAGTAACTTGTGGTTCTGTTGTTTTTCCACCTTCCGTTTCACCGCGTATAAATTTAATCGTATTTTTGGGTCCTGGTGGAGGAGGCATTTCTGTAATTTGAATATTAATATTAATATAATAAATAATTCATAATAATTTAAATAAACGATTCTAAAATTTGGAAAACTTAGAGAAAATTAGTTTTTTATATATCTTTAAATTATTTGCAAATTTATTTAAATAGAGGAAATAGTTTTTAGAGCAGTTACCCGATACTTTGCTGTCTAATAAACGCATTGCATCCATAGGTTCAGTGATTTGATTGGTGGCACTGTTTTGCATTTGTGCAGCCATCATATTCACATTCGTATTATATTTAGCTTGAACGCTACGTTTTATTCTCAACATCTCGCGCATTGTGTCTTCATTTCCATGACGAACCTCAAACTCCTTCCAGACTTGCCAAAAGTTTGATGTTGTCTAATAAAAACATTAATCCATTAATTTATATATTATTTTATAACAATAACTTTTCATTATTATTATTAATTTTTAATATTTTTAATATTACTTACTCGAGGATCGCACATTTGCGAGCAAAATGCATAAATTGCTCTCGAACGATCGACTTCTCCTAATTTTGTTTCCATTTCTGCAAAACGTAGACACATCTCTCTCGAATTTTCTTCGTTAAGAACTTCGATAGCTTTCTCGTAAATTGTTCTTGTTTGTGGGACACCATAAATATTTGCCGCTTTCTGGATGTAGACATTAAACATCTGAAAATAGTTTCAGTAAATTGTATTTTAATAATTTACTCTCGATATTAATTTGATATTTTGATGATTTGTATGTAATTTTGTTTTTATTACCTCGAACTTTTCCTCAGGTAAAACAGCATCTGTGGCACGTTCATAGACTGACATTGCGTGTCTTGCGAGACCATAATCTTCCTCCAATTTTGCATACAATAAATACAAATCTAAAATTAAATTTATTTGAATTTAATTAGTAATTAATTTAACAAGTAATTAGTAAATTAGATTTATTTAGAATTCTACTTTACTATTGACAAAATAAAAAAATTTTTTTTAAAGTATAATTCAGTAAAATTTAATATTAGGAAATTAGATTTTAATACAACTCACTTTTGGCATATTTAGGAGGACAATGTTCGAGACATTGTTCAAATAAATCTCGCATACGTTCCAATTTTGTACCCTCGTAGCGTTTCTTGAACTTTTGAAGATATGTGTTCCATATGTCGTAAACATTCGGCCACTTGAAGAGAGCAATTCCTTTTTCGTAAGCCTGTGAAGACAAAAATAAATACAAATTTTAGACTAAATTTTTTTCTTGTAGATACAATTAAAAATAAAACTGTCCGATAATTACTCTAAAAGCCTCTTCGAAGTAATTGTTTTCTTCCAAAAATACTCCATAGTTTATAATAATTTGAGGTGTTGCAATTTTCAAGTCGATTATTTTATCATAAACCGATTTACACATCTGAAAAAAAAAATTAAAATTGAAATAATCTTTATTCGCTTATTTCAATTATTTGAATTAGAAAAAATTCGAATAGTTACTTTAAATGTTCCAAAGCTCTCCTCCAAATCCGCGTACATGGACCAAACTTTTAACGATTTGTATAATCTCATTTGGACCGATTCATTTTCGTCGTGATAGGCAACTTTCCGTGTTGGCATTGCAGTTGCTCGTTGCATGAGCCTCAAGGCCTCTGTTATATTGCTGAAAAATAATAATATCAATATTAGTATTTAAATAATTGTATTATAAATGAAAAATAGAATTTTTAAAAATTTATCCCTTACTTATTAATTAAATATAATTATTATTTTGAAAAAAAGTGTATGGATTCCCTAGTTTTTAAAACGAGGAAGACTTACTTGTGTCTAATTTCCATTTCTGCCCATTCGCACCAAACGGAGGCGAGATCGTCTACTTTTAAATATTGAACGAGACTCGCTTTTTCAAATACAACTCTCGCATCGGCTAATTGGGAATTATTCTCATAAAACTTTGCAAATTCCACCCATAATGTGTGCAATTTTCCAACGGCTAATTCTGGCTGAACTGTACTTACTGCCTCTGTATATGTATTGATAATCTGTAATTTAAAAAGAAAAATTTAAATTAATTTCTTTTCTACTTGAATTATTTTCTTTTTACTTCAAATATAATTGTGCATCTTTTTTCTTTACCTCGTGCGGTTCCCCCTCGTAAAGTGTTACTCGCTTATGCCATTCTTGAACATTGTGAGGATTTTGTCTTAACATTACAGAATTAAGTAACAATAATCGCCTTTCGAGGAGATTTTCATATCGAGCAAGTCTCAATTCTTCTTCTATTTCATCTGCAATAGATTTTCATAAATTATTTCAAATTTATTTCATCAAAAAGTTTCTAGTTCTATTTTTGAATTAATAAAATAGATAATTTGTTTATTTCAATCTAAGTTGAAAAAAAAAATTTTGTACCTTCTTCAGAAAGATTTGGATTGTTTACATTTTCCTCTAAAACTTTCTTGTAACTCAATTCCTCAAATTGTGCGTATGCATCGAAAACTTGGGTAAAATCTCTTACAGTCTTGACAGTTTGTATAGCTTCCTCGTAAATATCTCTAGCCTGAAAAATAAATTCAGTGAAATTATTTAATTTTAAAAATTAATTAAAATGAATTATTTTGAAATTGAGCCAAACTGTAAAATAAAAATACCCGCTCAAAAAGACCACTACGAATGTAATAGTCAGCCAGGGAATTCCACAATGAACCCAGTGAATCAGTATAACGTCGAAGACCCCCTCTTATAATTGCATCGACATTAAGTGTTTTTATTTGTGTCGGATGTTTCGATATTAAATCACATAATTCGGACCATAATTGATGCTTGGATTTTCCATGCTTTGAAACAAAGTCATCTTGATTGACAATATGCGCAAGTTGAGTTGCAGATTCATCTAAACGATCTATTGATATTAGGTACTCTATATAATCCTCAGTATCCTCTGGTGCCATCTAAAAATTCAATTAATTCATAATTAATTTAATCTAATTTTTATAATAAATATTCAGTTTTGAAGTGTCAATTTTTTATATTATCACTTGCCTTTAAATATCTTCTGAAAACTCTAACGGCCGTTTCTGGAATATTATGCATTTTGACAAAATTTAAGTAAAGTGGCCAAACTCTGTGATGTTGAGTGATGGGCAATGCTCGTAGAGCTTTATCAAAAACATGACGAGTTTCTGTTATGAAACCCTGCTCCGTCATAAAAATACAATAGTTTATCCATATTCGAGGCATTTTATGCATCCAAACCAATGCTCGTTCGAAAGCATTGCCCACATCCTCATAAAGTGGATGTTGTATATTCCCTTTTACTTGGTCCTTCAATTTTTTCAGTCGTAGACGAAGATAATTATTCCACAGTTTATAACTAAATGAAAATAGGTCAATTATAATAACAATAATTTATTTATCTACTTGCGAATCACAATCGATAATTTAGAATTATTAAGAAAGTAACATTCAACTTATATTAGAATTAAACTTATGATTAATTATTTATTTTAAATTTTTCTTACCTTCCTGGCAATTCTTTGAGGGCACGTTCGTAAACAATATTCAAATTGGGACTCTTCGTTGCTTTTAGATGATCAATGTATCTTTGCCAATGTTTCACTGAATAAGGATTTCGTAATATTTCCTCCTCGTACGGTAAATCTTCTTCATTTTGTAACTAAACAAATTAAATTGTTTAATAGTTGTTAATAGTTTGAATAAAAGTTTCAAACAGTTTTTCTTTGATGGAAAAAAACGATAAAATTTAAATAGACGTGAATTAAAATCGGATATATTTGGAAAATGAAATAAATTGTTTAAATAAAGGTAAATAAAAATATTTATCAATATTTCATTTAGAGAGAGATTAGCTAAGAGACCGCTAAGACAGTATTTTATAGGTTAGAAAACAATTACTTACAAGTGCTAAGGAATTTTCACTAGAATCAGCCATTGTTTATTTATTTTAAATTAAACTTTTTTACACACTGTACATTATACAAATTAATAATTTAAACGCCGTAAAAAAACGTTTATTACAATGATTACAATTGATATACAATTGTTAACGTTTCGTGTTAACTCACAACATCGGCCATATTGGTTTTTTTTTTAAATTGCCAATTGTCGGTAATTATCTATCGTGCAATGGTAATGCAGTTTTCGCTCGGATAGTATTAATGACGCCCGGCGTCGTGAAGGCGGCGCAACAGTCACAATCGAGTTGGCCATAGAACTGCGGACGACAGGACCAACGAAGTTAACGCCATTTTCTGTGTTTGCGGGAGTAACTTAACGCGAATTTCAGGAAATGTTTTAAATACAAATTCTCAAAGTTTAAAGTGGTGCTGTTGTGAATCAGTGTTATGTTTGGATACAAGTTCCGGCAAATATTGGATATGGTGAGTACTGTTAAATTGATTGATTCCCCGGTTGGCTGACAATCTTGTCACCCGTTTTTTGATCCTTTCTTCGTGTGTTAGTGTTAAATTGGGATGGGTCGCCTACTGATTAGTGATGAATTTTACTTTAATTACATTGTTATCGACGACAATTGGAAAATTTTCTGTTTGAATAACAATGGCACAAATCATTGGGGAATGGCAATTGTTTTACGATCGGTTTTTTTTTGTTACAAAAGTACATTAAACACCGTAATAAGACACAGGGGCGTAGGTTCCAGGCGGCACATGGCTGATGGGGCGCCGGCTATGCAGGGGGTGGTTTTCATTTTTGTCACAAGCATACACGTAAAAATCGTCCCCAGGATTTGTCTGTTCAATATTTAACCTGCCACTCCCGATTCATTATTCGTGAATATTTTTTTGCCATTGATAAACTTTAAATCTTTTAAGAAAAAAAAGGAAACTTGTAAAATTGGAATTTTTACTGTTTGATAAATCTCCTGCGAGTTTTAAAGAAGAAAAGTGGAAAAAAGAGTAATTGAATTTACGAGTTTTAAGGTCTTGTTTACGTTGTGAAGTCTTTGACTTAATCATCTTGACAGGTACGAGATATAACATTGCGTGACACTGATAGGTATCTATTCATGCATGACAGACATTTTTCTATAATATACCTATATATGGTTAAGAATTTAAAATTATGAGATCAATACAGGTTTTTTGGAAAATTTCACTTTTTGGTTCAATGACCTAGGATTGAT
This sequence comes from Leptopilina clavipes, assembly GCA_001855655.1. Taxonomy (NCBI): domain Eukaryota; kingdom Metazoa; phylum Arthropoda; class Insecta; order Hymenoptera; family Figitidae; genus Leptopilina; species Leptopilina clavipes. Next base: position 6,160 of record JUFY01023390.1, on the reverse strand, counting down.
CTTATTTTTCCTTTACTGCTTTAGAATTAAGAGGAAACGAGAGAGAAAGAAAGAAAGAGAGACCGAAGCCACAATTAAGCCATTGGCAAGCTACTGTTTTGTAAATTGACGAGTGAAATTGATGATAGGGTCATCTAATCATTTAATTAAGCGTCGATTTAATTTGCTACATTGCTGACTTCTTTATTACAGATTGATGCCATAGAAAGTGAGACATAATATGCCTCATGACACTTGAACATTTTTTTTACGTTTTACTATTCTTGAAATCGTAATCATTCTTCTGATAAGAATATTCAATGTTTTATCTACACTTGCAGAACTACTCAACTATTTAATGAGACTTTGTTATCACTGACACATTTTATTTGTTCGATAGTTTCTAGGATCTTAGGAAATTCTTGTATATTAACAAAAAGAATTTATTTGAATCAAATAATCGGTTATTTTATCAAATAAATATTTATGGAACAAATAATTTTTATTTCAATCGAATAATTTGCAATCAGGACAATAATTCATGTACATTTGAATCAAAAATGTTTTGATTCAAATAGTAATTTTATGATTTAGATAAATATTTGTTTGATGAAAGTAAAAATTTATTTGATAAATAAATATAATTGTGATTGAGTCAAATAAAAATTCTTTTCTGTTCGTTCGTTTTGAATCGATTTATCTTAAATTAGGAACAATTTTATTTCGTCTATTGATGATTAAAATTACCAACTACTTTGCTCTTCATTGAGAAAATTGTTACTGTATTTAAAAATATTACGTTTTACAGTCTGCATTTGAAAAATGTAACATATTAATTTGCTTTTGTTTTGATTTTTCTTGAACAAAGAAGAATTATTACAAATTACGTGTAAATTCCAAGAAAGGTATATAGATTATTTTACTCTCGAGTGATGCTGGAAGAAAATTTCTCGGTTAAAAGCTGAAGGACAAATGACGTGACTACTTATTCTTGGCACGCTTTTACATATCGTTCTATACATATAGAATGGAATGAAACTGTTTACTGTTCTGGAAAGAAGAACAAGGCGATTTTCCATTTAATGATATAAATCATTGCCCCGAGTGTGTTTTATATGTTAGTTTATTGTTCGAATTTGAAAGGAATTGAAAATTAAGATAGTATAAATTTCTGCTCGCTTGTATTTTTGCTTTTAATTTCCCCTTGGCCATCTGGAAAGCACTTTTTTTATTTTAGGTACAAATTGCAGGACCAATTTTGATGGAAATTGAGCAATTTGAATTTAACTAGTAAAATAGGAAACCAAATTGCGAAAAAAGAAAGTATTTAAATTTTTTTGTCATTTTGAATTCAATTGGAAAGTTAAATTATTGGTTTAACTTTAGAAAGGAAATTTTTATTTTAAGGAAAGAAAGGAGTCTTATTTTAAGTTGCAATATTTTTCTGACTGATATTTTTCTACTTATCCGCATTAAAATACAAAAAATGGTGAATTAATTTTTTTCAACTTTTGAATATATTAGCTTTGATATAAAAATTGGATTTTGTATCATTCATCTCAATTTGGTTAATAAATCCATTAAGTTGTTTTTGCGCTCTTTGTCATATACTTGTCAAGTCATTTAATGTCATTGTCACGCTTCAGGTAGCGTGTTGAATAAAATACACCTATGGAAACAGTAATTGAATTATTGACCAGCAGATGATCTTAGATTAGCTATCCTTATTATCTTCGATTTTGGTTAATCTTATTCTTTATTATACATGAATAATTATAATTCAAAAAGAAACGTGTGCTCTCGAGTTCTTAATATATATTTTATAATTTTATAATAGTTATAATATGATAATATAATTTATATAATTTATTTTTATATATGTTACACTGGAAAGAATTTATTTCATTCAAATAAAATTTTATTCGAGGCAATAATTTTTCTTTTGAAAAAAATACGATTTGAGACCTCAAAATAATAATTATATAATAATAAATTTTTTTTATTTGGGTATTAATCAAATAATAAATTATTTGAATCAAATAAATTTTTTTATTGTTCTTTTTTAAAGCGGAAATATTTACAAATATATATATATAGAATTTTTATAACTAATTACTTATGAAAATTATATATTTGTAAATATTTCCGCTTTAAAAAAACAATTTACTATCGTTTAAAAATTACGTAATCCCCAGTGTTAACGAAATAAGAAGGGAGATTTAAACCGGTTTTTGTAATTATTTACGAGGAAGGGAAAGATTAATTTAAAATATGACTTAACGTATTGTAAAATATTACTGAATTTTTATATATTAATTATTCACTTAATTATTCGTATTTTTAATAACATTTTTTTCTATAATTTATGTCATTAATAATTCGTGATTTATGTTATTGTTTAGTTATTATTTTTTTTTTTACCTTTTTTTTGGTTCCTCTAGTCTTAAAAAGAATGTTTTCCTTTTTTATGTTTCCAAGAAGAATTTTTTTTCTACTTGAATTAAATATAACAATGATCGTATATAGTTAAATATTTTTCATGAATCAGAAGTTGAGTACCACTTATACTGCAGGATAATGAGTCTCTTGCATAAGAAAAGCACGTGCTCGAATATTTACTATCGAATCGTCATTGGATGTTTCATGTTTGAGAAGCATGTCAAGAGATAACCGTTTCACTTCAACTAAAATGCACCTTGCATCTTTGTATATACAATATAGATATATAGGTGTATGAATGTGTCGTTTCCACTTATTTTCTTGTCTATAGGGTGAAACTCTATGCAAATTAGAGTCGCGAGAAATTGAACAAATACCAGCGCTTTGACCAAATGGGATTATTTACCGCAGCAAAAAGCGAACAACAAAAATTGCGTCGCGAGAATAATTTCTTTCTTTCCTGTCAGGGAAAACTTATTTAAGCATTTATTTTTATTGCTATTCTTTTTTTTTTGAAATTTGTTTTCTTCTTTTTTCCCCATTTGACATATAAAAATCTCATATTTGGTAAAATTCTTATTTGACGTAAATCACACTTTTGTCCTATAATTATTATTTAACAAAAACTAAACTTTTTGTCATAGTTGCACTGAAAAAAAATTTATTTGATTCAAATAACAGAACTGGTTACGTGTCTTTTTTGTTTAAGTCAATTAAATTATATTTGAACCAATAATTTCAGAATTTGAAGCAAATACCATTTAATTGATTTAAATAAAAATTATTTAATACAAATGAATGTTTATTTTATAGAAATAAATATTTATTTCAAGTATTTGAATCAAATAAATTTTTCTTCAGTGCATTTATTGTGTCTATGAACTTAAAATTTTTCTATCTTGTTTATAAAATCTTGTGCCGTTTAGTGGGAAAAAAAATCCCACTCTTGAATAAGAAAAGATTGGAATGTAAATCACTGTATTTATCTTATTAGGTCTAATAGTTATGCATATATTATGCTGTTTATATTCCGTTCGTGGGCCACCGTGCTCGCGCATCTGGTTTTTTATACTCTTCCTGAGTTCAAATCGTCTGTACTTGAATTCTATTCGAAATAGCAAATTTTATAATACTATAAGATTTTTTCAGATATAGTTGCTTTTTAGGAGAGTAGGGGTAATATTTTTTTCAAAAATTTTCTTTTTGATTAATCAAATGTATTTTTGTCACAGTTTTAATTAAAAATTAAAATAAAATAAAATTTTAATTAAAAATTCGTTTGAATTTTTCTCGCTTAATAATCTTTAATTTTTTGGCTACATTGCAGTGATTCGTGACTGTCTTGATACTAGTAAGAGCAATCTACACGTAATCTCTCCTCTGCAGATATTACAACTTTGCTGTTGCTGTATCTGTATATTGTGGCGCATTTCTCTCTAAAAGTTATATACATAAGACTCTTAAAGAGAAATGCAACACGAGTAGACTGAAAGTCTTCACAGGACAAAGAGTCGTATGTGTATGTGTAGTTTCGCAATGACCTGGCTAGGGGCCATAAATGTAGAATCTTTAGTCCAAGCGAAACACCCCATGTAGTAATAAAATTGGTCCAGCTTATGCTGTATCTCCCGTCTAGCTTCAATACTCACTGAGCATGCGTTATCTTTTGCTCTTATTTTCTTCGTATTTTACGCGATCCAGAACACGTAACGGATGATCAATCTCTTTCTTTTATATTGACGTGATGTAATCGAGAAAATTGTTCTTTGTGGTTATATGGTCACAAGTTTATGAATTGCCATACCAATGGCACTTGATTTGTTATGGATGAATATTTTATTTCCAGAACTGAATATTCCGTTTTTGATATAATTTTACTAAATGATAAGCATTGTATCTATTTTTTTCCGGTGTATTAGTGGATAATTTTCTACATATGTTGAATTTTGTCCGATTGGGAAAAAAATCTAGAACGAGTACTGTAAATACGTTAGGTACATATTTCATCGTAAAATACTTGGAAAAATATGGAGAAGAAAGTAATTATTTTGAAAATTGTTAACTTTTTCTGGAGTAACGACATTATTAAAATATGGTCTTTATATAATGCTTCTATTTTATGCTTCGCTTAGTTTGAAGTTGTACTTTCTGTAAATTCACTGTAAGAAATTTTTCGGGAATTTTTCCAAAAAAGTTGAGGAAGCAAATTCCAGTCAACATTTTGGAAAATTCCCTTACAATGATATAGAAAATTTTCCAAAAATTTGGAAAATTTTCATAGAATTTGGGAAAATTGCCTTATAATTATATAGAAAAATTCCCAAAAATTTAGAAAAATTTCTATAAAATTTAAGAAAAATTCCCTTATAATAGTATAGAAAAATTCTTAAAAATTTGGAAAAATAAAATTTATTATTGTTTATTATTATGTTCCATTTTTTTAATCTTTTTCTCTATCAGCATTTGTTTATTTATACTTTATATACTTAAATTCTATATAACTAACCGAGAAAAATCTCTAAACGCCGGGAATTGAACGCACGACCCTAACATTCGTAAACCGATAACCTAACCACCTAACCACGCTCGCTCGCTACGAAAACTTGCATGATACTTCAGGACATTCCTCCCATATTTTCTGCCTAAAGAAATCTATAGGAAAAAAACGGGTATCGAAAGACCCATAAAATAGACCTTTAAGCAACGAGAAACCCTTGACTGGTCATCCTAAGACAAACCAGATGTGACAAACCTTTCAAAACGAACGAATATTTCAAACATCTTATTTTATTGCTTTAAAACGAAAATATTTTGCAGTCCGTATTATAAATCTTTATAAAAATTATTTTTATTATTTGCAGTTCTCATTTATTTATAAAAATCCATTTAAGACTCTCTAAATTTGAATCACTTAAAAATTAACTAAATTAAAAGCAAAAATACAGTCACTGATTCAAATAGTAATATTTTTACTGATTATTCAGTTAAAAATAACTAATGTCTCAGTAGATTTTTTTAACTGATTCAATTAGTCAAATTTAACTAATTTTTCAGTTTTATTTTACTGAAAATTAGTCATTTTTTCACTGAAAATCAGTTATTTTAATTTAACTAATTCAGAAGCAAAAAGTCAATCACTGATTGTCAGTTAAAACTATGATTTTTAACTGATTCAAATTTAGAGAGGACATACGTCATTTAACTTTAATAGTTTGTTACTGCAGTTAATTCGAAAAATATCTATTAATTTTTTGGAGAAACACGTTTTTTGCAAAAATTTTTTAAAAAATAGTTAAAGTATCATTTTTTATTAGAAAAATTTCAAAAAGTTTTTCAAAATTTCTAAAAACGCATACATCACAGGAAAACTTTTTTAGTACTTTTTCAGAAAATTTTCTAAAAATTAGTAAAAATACCATTTAAATTTAGAAAAACGATTTTCCAATAAAATTTAGAAAAATTCCAAAAAGTTTCTAAAAATAAAAAAACATACATTTTAGAAAAAAAATTTTCGTACTTTTTCTGAAAATTTTCTAAAAAATTAGTAAAAATTCCATTTTTGGGAGGGGAAAACATTTTTCCCAACAGAATTTAGGAAAATTCCAAAAAGTTTCTAAAAATTTCTATAGATTTAGAAAAATTACCATTCTTTTTGGGAAAAAATTTTTCCATAAAACGTTTTAGGAAAATTTCCTTACAAAAGTTAGGAAAAATTTCTGAAATTTCTTACAGTGTAAAAAAA
>JUFY01023387.1:0-15090 GCA_001855655.1 Leptopilina clavipes | reverse complement strand
TTCCGAAAGAAATGAGAATTTCCTCATAGTGGTTCACCACAGGATTTTAAGCGCGAGATATAAACCTCATTTCTCTGTAAAATACTTTCTCGTTACTTAAATCAAGTGTTTTTTATATCAAACAAGAAATTCTATTTTTTTATTATACAGTAAACTCTCACCAAGTGAGAAGCAACTTGAAATAATGGCGGGAAAAAAAAGTAAATGAAGCATCAACAAATCAATTTTTATGGATAAATAAACAAGTGTATTAAATCATAATAGTTAATAATAATATTAACATTTATGAAAGAAGAAAATATTAATATTTCACATTAACATTTTTCATTGTTGTGTTTTAATTTCTCAAACTGATCACTTCTGCTGTTCAAAGTAAAAACCTAGTAAGTCGCATTTGCCATAAGGGCGAGCGTCCCTTAGCTTTGTTAATCGACTTTCGCTCTTATGGCAAATGCGACTTACTTGGTTTTTACTTTGGACAGCAGAACAGTAATTTTATGAATTAGATTTTTTCGAGTGCTAATTACTTTTATTTAGTTCGTCAATTAATAATTACTTTAAATAATATTTACTTTTATAATAATGAATTTTTTAGTAAAAAAATCTCTTTGATTAAATTAATTATAAATTAAATATAGTTTTAACAAAATTCTCGTTAAATATTTTCAATACTTGATTAACTGATAATTTTTGTATTATCATTGCTCATTACTATAATTAATATTCACTCTAAAATAATAACTTTCATTGTTCATTACGTTAATTAATAGTCACTTTAACTAATAATTAGTTTTGTTACCTACTCATTATTTTAATTAATAATCTCTTTAAGACTTTGACTAATAATTGCTTTAATTGCTCATTAATTTGATTAACTATAACATTAACTTAATTACGAAAATTATTAATTTAATATTATTAATTACTTAATTAGTAACATTTAACAATCAATAATGCTAATTAATTATTACTTCTAGTTAGTAATATTTACTTATTGATTTAATAATAATTATTAATAAAATAATTATTAATAATAATATTAATAATTATTAATTATTAATTATTAATAATAATATTAATAATTATTAATTATTAATTAAATAATACCAATTTGTATATAATATTTAATTATTAATAATAAATATTACTAATTGTTAATAAAATATTACTAATTGTTAATAAAATATTATTAATTAGTAATGCTTAATTATTAGAAATTATTAAATGAATATTATTGAATATTATTGAATATTATTCGAGCAATTAATTAACGTACATGTAATTAGTAGTTATAGTAACATTTTAATGGTAATTCTAATATTAATTTAACAAGCAAATAGTAATTAGACAGCTTTCATGTTCGATCAACTCTGTTATTATTTAATACCTGATTATACCAGAAAACTAGTTTTTTATTTTCCAGACATATTTCTTCTAATCAAATGAAAATTTTTCTTTTCCCTAAATATTTATCACATCGCTTTAAATTCTATATATACAACTTTTGAGAAAGAATATTCGATATTATAGATTTTTTTTTATCAATTTATAGACGAGTATATTATTATATTAAAGCAGAGATAAATATTATCGTTTAAAAAGTAAATTATTTAGCGAAAATTCTTTTTAATCGGCAGTGAATTAAATTATTTACATTCAAAAGTTTATTTATATACATATATTGTTTAAGTTATTTAAATGAAAAAATTTTTTACCATACTTTTTTATTTGTTTCTTTAATTGAACGAATAAAAAAAATTTTTTTGTCAAATCGCTAATAATAAAGAGAAAAAATTAACATTCTGACTATATATATTAACAAGAGGCAATAAAAAAGTGAATTAGAAAATTTTGAGGTGAAAATTCTACGTGCGTTCTTTTTTTTTTAAACGGGTGGAAATGTTCGGTTCACTTGATATAGAAATATATAGTCGAGTTGGTATTTTATTTTTTAATATAATATTTTTTTAAAGAAAATACTGAAAATAATTATTAATTGTAAATGATTATTAAATTATTGCAAAATTAGGAGGGGGGGGGGAATTATTATTTTTGAAAATTATGAAAAAAATAAAAAAATGGTTGTTAAAAATAATGATCAAATATATGGTTTATTGATCAGTTACGAGTCATTTGATTCTAATGAGTATCATTTTGCATAAATTTCCTTTGTTACACATATATGAATATGATAATTATAATAAAGGTTTGTAATTTTCAACAGATACGATTTGAATGCATCTCGTTAAATATTCAAAATAATCTCTCATTAAGCAATAAATACAAATCTGTACGAGTATTACAGAACTCGTCAAAGAATTGAACATTACTTCATTACTAATTATACACATTAACCTAAATTCCGCCAAAAGTTTCAAATTCAAATCCCCTTTTCCGTATTGAAAAAAAAACCCTCCAAAAAGAGAATCAAGAATAAATTTTTAACACTTGTGTAAAAATTTCTCCTTTGCCAAAAAATTTAAACGAAAATTTCCAGTTAGAGAGAATTTTTTTCCCAAAAAAAAAATAAAACAATAGTTTGGGAGTTAAAAAAAGTGGAATTTGAGTTTTTTTTTTTGTAATTTTATAAATACACTAAATCGGACTAATTTAGCGGACTGGAAATTTTTTCTTTTTTTTTTAAACTAGTGTAAAACAAAAGAAAAGTGCAATAGTCGTTTCATTAAATTCGGTCCTTCAGACTGTAAAATTTGCGGTCCTTCAGGCTAACTAAATAAGTAATGCGGTCCTTGAGGGTAACTTGGCAATTCTTTCTAACGAGACATTGTTTCTAAAAGAGATCAACTTGCTCCATTTTTACAACACTTTTCCATATTTTAAAAATAAATAATGTAATATGTCCGAAAATAGACACAGGGAGGAAAAAAATTTGTTTCATTCAAATTAATTTTATTATATACTTGACTCAAATATGAATATTTATTCGAAACGAATATTGTTTCTTTTTCACTTGAGGCAAATAATTTTCGAAAAAAATAACTTTTTAACTTTGAAACAATTATTTTTTTTTACTTGAAACAAATAATTTTTTACTTGGAAACAATTATATTTTTAGTTTTTACTTCAAACAAATAATTTTTTACTTGAAAGAATTATATTTTTTACTTGAAGCAAATAATTTTTTATTTGAAAGAATTAACTTGAAGCAAATAATTTTTTACTTGAAACAATTAACTTGAAGCAAATAATTTTTTAAACAAGTAATTTTTTACTTGAAACAATTTTTTTTACTTTTAACTTTTAAGAAAATGATAAATATTTCGTTGCTCGAAACATATTTTATCCTAACAAAAATTCATAAATGAAAAATTTTTTTAAAACTATTTCCCACTAAAAAAATTCATTGGCATTATTTTTACTAGAACCGTTTCAATCCTAATTTAATTTTTAATCCAAATAAATGAAAATTCAATCTTATGTTCAATCAAAAATTATTCACGATTTTCTACTTTCCAGGTAAAATAAAAATAAAACAAAAATGTCAAAATTTCTTTTTGCGAATTTTTTTCTTGAAAGATTATAAATGAGATAAGAGATAAGATATTAAAGTATTTGTTATAAAAATTTTTTTTTCCATTTTGTTTTTATATAGAAGGCACCGGTTCGTGCAATTTATGGATTGTAAGAAACGCTTGTGTTGATTGTTCCTCGTACGAACAATGCCAATGCACAGTGCCATTGTTTCCATATACTTTTGGATAAATTCTGTTTTTAAGTGGGCTACATTTTCTGGTGCTATCCTCAACTCACTCAACAAGTGATTCAAAAGAAATCCCCCTTTTGTTTGACATAACTAAAGGGGGGGATAAAATGGTCCATTTAAAAAAAAACAAAAAAAAAAATGTTTGGAAAAAGAAAGAAAGAAAATGTCTTCTTGAGTAATTATTACAGTTCCTTGAATTTCAAATGGTTCCAACACTTTAGAACAATATTTGCCGTTTATATTAAAAGGAGTTTTCTAATTGTACAATTTTCTTTTTCATCTTCCGCGCGAAAAAATTTGTGTATATAATTTCAAGAAAAGACCTTGAAAACTCAATAATTTACTTCAATTGTTTCGCTTGATTTTTTTTTAACTTTTAGGAAAACATTTTTACTTCTTATGGATTCGAAGTATTTTCGAAAAAATTATTAGAAAAATTATTTGCAGTGTTCAATTATTTATTTTGAAATTTCTTTTATTTTTCTACGTTACTTTACACTTGAAAAAATTCTTTTGGAATTCCAATAATAATTTTCGTCGGAATTTCATCAAATTTCAGATAGGTTTTCGATTCGTTAAAGTCGGAATTCCGATGGAAAAAATTTTTTCCATACATGGATTTTTATTTTGTTTTATTTTATTTTACATGAAATTTTTAGCCTATTTAGTTATAAAGTAAATAAATAAATAAATAAATAAATAAATAAATAAATAAATAAGTAAATAAATAAATAATTAAATAAAATAACTTCGAGTAACATTAAGAAAACATTTTTCCATTTTAATAAAATATTTCTACTGACCTATAGCAAACTTAAAGTTACTTTTAGATTCTCCTACTTTTATCCATTCTTTTCAATACAAGATGCAGAAAATGTCAAATCTGAGACAACCTTTAGCTCATGTAAAATTTTTATAACGTCTAAAAATTAGTCTCCTCTTTTATCTTTCCAATTCTATTTTCATATTTCGTATAAAAAATAAAAAAAATTATCTTGAGTTTGACAAATTAATTATCCAAAAAACGAATAAAAAAAAGTTCAGGGAGAAAAAAATCTTGAACTTCTTTCATGTGAAAAATTGTACATTTAGAAAAAATTAACTCCTAAATTAAGAATAATATTACACTTAATATTTTTATCTAAAAAAAATTATTTTGAGACAAAAAAATTGAAATTTAAAAATTCTTCAAGAATTGTTCATTTTAAAATAAATTTTTTTCACTTTATGTATTTAATATTTATTGATTTTTTGGTAATTTGAAATATTAGAAGAATATTAGTATATTTTAGAGTATTTAGAGTATTTTAGAGTATTTTAGGGTATTTTATAGTATTTTAGAGTATTTTAGAATATTTTAGAACATTTTTAAGAAATTTATTCTAGAATTTAGAATATTCTACGTTTAGTGTATTACATTCTAAATTAAAGAATATTTTTTAGATAGTAAAAGTATATTTTAAACCCTGCAAATAGATTCAAAATGATAAAAGTATTTTTTCAAAATTAAAAAATATTCTAATTTTAAAAATTACATACTAAATTTAAGAATAAATTTTACTGAAATATTCGAAAATTGAAATTAATGATTTATACTAAATCGAAGAATAAATTTTCATGAAATATTCTTTATTTAGAATATACAGAATTTTTTACTAAATTCAAGAATAAATTTTCTTCTAATATTCTAAAATTGAATCCAATGATTTATACTAAATCTAAGAATAAATTTCCATGAAATATTCTTAATTTAGGAACTAGAATTTTTTTTACTGATTTCCAGAATAAATTCCAAAGAAATATTCAAAAATTTCTCTCCCAATGATTTATACTAAATTCAAAAATAAATTTTCTTCTAATATTCTAAAATTGAATCCAATGATTTATACTAAATCTAAGAATAAATTTCTATGAAATATTCTTAATTTAGGAGTCAAGAATTTTTTTACTAAATTCAAAAATAAATTCCAAAGAAATATACTAAAATTCCTCTCCTAATGCTTTATACTAAATTTAAGAATAAATTCCACAGAAATATTTTAAAATTCAATATAAAATAAAAGAATTACCTTTTATTCTAAATACATGAATAAATTTTCTTCCAATAGTCTAAAATTTGTGCCAAGTACTTTATAATCTCAATTTAAGAATACTTCAACCTTTTCTCAATCTCTAATCGTACAAAACTTTTCCTGAAATTTCCCATAAAATTTAAACTCCGACTTTCTTATATTCAAATCAATCTCTAAAACTTGGAAAAGTGTTCTAAAAAATTAATGTTAAATTGTCCCATTTGATATGTGCAATTATAATTATCGTATAACCGGACAAGAAAAAAAAATCATCCATGAAAGAACACTTACCATTATATGGCTTGAAATCTCACGACAACGTCAAAGTAGAATTTGAATTTTCCATTCCCACGTCATATATTCTCTCATTCTCTCACTCTCTCTCTCTCATTCACGACAAACTTTTGCATCCCCCACATTAATGGAGTATACTCGCAAAGTTTCACCGAGACTCATAACTCATAAGAATTAATCCCCGTTTTATCGAAAAACAATTTTAGCCATGTTCTAGATCGTCCTTCGAGTCACCTCGCGAAGAAAACAAAAAAAAACTATATTTTTTCCTTGCAAATAAATCTTGAAAAACTTCACTGAATACATCTGTGGTTCAGTATACATTAAGAACTTAAAAAAAAAACTAGAAGAAAAAAAGGAGAAAAATTAAAAACAAAATTTCAGTAATTTATCATAAACAATTTCTCATAATTTACGAACGCCAAGTTTACCCTCTCATAAAAAATTCATGTTTCATTATAAAGTTGTTTTGAAAAAAAGAACTTTAATGAAGAATATGTAAATTTGGGGAAAAAAAACTTTCTTTCAATGAAAAGTATTACTTTTAAAAAAAATTTTTATTTTTATTATTTTTGGGTCAATTTTAATTTTTTATTATTTTTCATCAATTTTATTATTTTTTGGGTCAATTTTAATTTTTTATTATTATTCATCAATTTTATTATTTTTGGGTCAACTTTAATTGTTTATTATTTTTCTTCAATTTTATAATTTTTGGGTCAGTTGGTTAATTTGGTTAATTTTTTTTATTATTTTTCATGAATTTTATTATTTTTGGGTTAATTTTAATTTTTTATTATTTTTCATCAATTTTATTATTTTTGGGTCAACTTTAATTATTTATTATTTTTCTTCAATTTTATAATTTTTGGGTCAATTTTATTTTTTTATTATTATTTTTCATTAATTTTGTTATTTTTTGGCTCAATTTTAATTTTTTTAAATATTTTTCACCAATTTCATTATTTTTGGTTTGTCTATTTTTATTTTTGAAAAAAAAAACATACAGAATATGACACATTCTATATCACGTGAAGCATATTTCCACCCTTAATACTTGTTTCATAAAATGTAAATTCATCTTGCGTTTGAAAAAAAAAATTGCTATTTACTTTATTTCGCGTGCTCGCATGAATCGTATTTTCATGTTTTCCTAAAAGCCTAAAATTCCTGCCTGACTTTGCCGCGAGAGCTTTAATTTTCGGATCTTTATATATGCTTTTTAATACATTACACTTTTGATCCCAAAAAGGATGATGCTATAAAGTGTATATATATTCATATATATAATATGTACAAAATATTTATATTCAAAGTGTTTGAAAAATATATGAAAAAATATTTTCTTCATCAAAAAAAAAAGAACTTAGAAAAAAAAATTTTTTCCCTAGGTGTGAAAATTAACATTTTTCGAACACTTTTGTATATAAATAAATGAAAAAAATTGTTTCCCCGTAAAGTAAATGAAATAAACCGGGAACGTTCAACATAAACGCGAATGTTTTTTTTTTTTTTTTTGAAAAGGATGAATTTCTTTTTTTGGATTTTTATCAGGGGATATTATTTATGATTATGATTAGAAATCTTATTAAAATAAGTTTTTTCATTTAATTGGCTCTTTGTTTAGAGTCTGGCGGTTACGGTTTCATCCACTGAGCCACGAAACCCGCTTCCCTTTCCCTTATTATTGTGATCAACAATTTCTCCCTCCTTTCACTTTCCCTTCTTCTCATTTTTTCTCTTTTGTTTCGAAAACTTCATTTCAACAATAATAGTCCTTCGGAAACTTATGGGAAATTTTGAACATGAATCTTGGCTATGAAATATTATTGCATTCCTTTTGGAAAAAAAACTATTTCCAATAATATCTGCTTGAAATTTTAATTTTCCAAGTAGAGAATTATCAATGTCTTAACTATTTTTTTTATTGTAAAAAATTGAATTTTATTGATAAAATTCATCACCAAGATTTCATTGTTGTTATTCGAAAATTTGAATTTAATGATAATTTAATAATCCTAAAAAGAAAAAAATTGGAAAAAAAAAATTTTTTTTGGGAGAGGAGAGAGAATAATTTTTGAAAGCGGGTACCGAGCTCAGTCCAGAGGTAGCCAGCAGTAACGGGGTGGCCTGACGTCGTTTCTTAATTAATTATTTACATAGTTATTAAGCCATGCTCGCTTTAAACTTTAAATCGCATCGCAATCGAGAGGACAAAAGTGATTGCTCGTAAATTAAAAGTCTTGTTTTATTTATTGCCATTGAACTCTCGAAACTCTTCACGTACTGAGCAATAAACCTCGATTCACTGACTATATGGTATTTTTATTGTACGAACGAGGAAGGGAAAAAAAAATCTCAAAAAGAATAAAACAAAAAAAAGAAATGAAGTAGAAGAGCAAAAAAAAACATACATACAATGAAAAAAAATTTTTATTCGATTCAAATAATCGTTTAATTGACTATTTAGCAAATGAATATTTATTTCTTGCAATTAAATATTATTTTAATTGTGTCAAGAAAAAATTATTTTGGTCGAATAAATGTTTTTTTCTTGTCAATTAAATTTTTATTTTGCATTAGATTAATATTTATTTCTTTTTGTCAATTAAATATTTATTTTACGTTAAATATTTATTTTACGTTAAATATTAATTTTACGTTAAAATAAATATTCGTGTCCAAAATATTTATTTTCAGCAAAAAAATATTTATTTGTATCAAAAAAAAATGTATTTCCATCAAATCAAAAAAATTTTTTTTCCTTAAGTAAATGTTTATTTGTACTAAATTTATATTAACAATATTTATTTCTATCGAATAAGTGTTTTTTTGTATCGAAAATAATATTTTTTATCAAATTAATGTTTATTTGTATCAAACATATTTCTTTGTATCAAATAAATGCTTATTTGTACGAAAAATATTGATTACTATGAACTAAATATTTGTTTGTATTAAAAATATTGAAAAAATGTGTTTCAATAGATGATAGCAGCGGTCATTAAGGCGCTTGCAATAGAGAGCGAAACTTAAGAGTCAGGGGTTCGGTTCTTCCCAACAGTAGAAATTATTATTCATTTTTTTCAAATAGGAAATGTTTGTTTGTAACAAATTCGTATTAAAAATATTTATTTCTGTCGAATAAGTGTTTGTATTTAATTAAAAATATTTTTTTTGTCAAATAAATGTTTATTTGTATCGAATATATTTCTTTGTATCAAATAAACGTTTATTTGTATGAAAAATATTGATTGCTATCAAATAAATATTTGTTTGTATTAAAAATATCGAAAAAATTTGTTTCAGCCGATGATAACCGCGGTCATTAAGGCGCTAGCAATAGAAAGCGAAACTTCGAGTCAAGGGTTCGATTCTTCCCAATAGGGGAAATTATTTTTCATTTGTTTTTTTAATAATAAATGTTTATTTGTATAAAAAATAATTATTTGTACCAAATAAACATTTATTTACGTGCAATAAATATTCATTTTGCATGAAATAAATATTTATTTACATTAAATATTTATTTTAACTAAATATTTATTTTAAATAAATACTTATTCACATGAAATAAATATTCATTTACATGAAATAAATGTTTTTTGTTTAAAATACTCGAGAAAAAAATATATTTAAAACAAATAAAATTTTTTCACCAACAGTTTATTTGATTCAAATGAAAATTACTTGGTTCCAAACAAATATTTATTTTATCATAATACATCAAAGTAGACGATTATTTGAATCAAATAAACTTAAAAAAAAAATTACAGAAATAGGTGTATGGAATTTTTTTATTTTTCCTTCAAAAGTAATTTTTTTATTTCAATAATTTTATTCGAATTTGTGACGTGAAAAATAAGGAACAAAAAAATGATTGATAGACGCTCATTTTTTTCAAATATATGTTTAAGAAATAAGGAAGTTTCGCACAAACGAGAATAAAATCCCTCATTTATCAGTGACTGTTGGGAAAAAAATCCTACAATTAATGATCGGTTTAAATTTAAATTCTCTAAATTTAATTTAAATGATCAATTTAATTTAAACAATAAATGAATTTAATTACAAAATTATAAATTTATCTCCAATTATAAATTGTAAATTTTATTTTAATTCTGAATTTGAAATAATAAAAATAAATTTAAATTCCATTTTAAGCTTAATTTTCACAAAACAAAACAAAACAGTTTTAGATCTTTAAAAAAAACCACGAATTCCGTAAAAAAAATAAGACCCGCTTTTTATATGAATAGAAAAAGAAAAAATTACTGAATGGAATTTTTCTCAATTTACAAAAAAAAGAACTTCCCTAAAGAAAAAAAGAGAGAAAAAAAAAGAATAACTACAATAAAAAGAACCAAAGTAATTCGATAACATTAACAATTAATTTCATCGCCCTGTTAATTTTGATCCCTCTCTTTTAATTTATCCCCTAGTTAATTGTATTCCGTTGATTATTATGCTCGCCCGTTAATTGAAATTGAATTTTATTATCGTAAAATGAACGAAAAATGAGAGGAAATGAAAAAAATTATAAAAGCTCTTTACAATTTGTTATTATCCATGTTCGTGTGAGTGTAAAGTAACTTCATAAAACCGCAACGAGAAATGAATAAGTGGAAAAACGGATTTAACCCGAAAATTAAGTATAAAGTATATAATACAACAATTTTATACATAACTGCATCGAAAACTTTATAAATAATATATTTTATGAGACTGGCAGAGCTTTACGACGTCTATATAGAAATTCAAAAACCATTTTGTAACATTATGATCCCTCACTACATATATATATTGAAGCATATCGATATAATAAAAAAGCGTGAGAGTTGAATGCAAGACGTTCCTTTAGAGGCAGCAGAATAAAAGGATATTCACATAACAATATGTGATGGATCTTTTTTGAGAATGGTCCCTAAGAAAAGTAGTTTTTTTTAAGATTATGTGCCAATGGAAACGGGAGAGGGAGGGGGGAGAAGTTTTGAATAAACATAATCAAGAGGAAAATCTGTTCAACTTTGAAGCCTCAGTGAGACATTCTTGCATCTCTCTCTCTCTCTCTCTCTCCATTATACTGATTTTCCCATTTATAGTATACTATAACTATGGAATATGTCGCCTTGCAACAGGTTGAGTGATCAAATCATAAATGATGAAATACGGCAAATCATGTGATTGCGTGTAATACGGCTGCACTACATATATGGACAGAGAGCGAGAGAGAGAGAGAGAGAATGAGCCGCTAATTTAACAAACTTATTAACACGATATTGATTTTATTATTATAGTGCGGTTCTCCTTGTCAAAACAGAATTTTGTCAATTATGTGTTGAAATTTCTTAACTTTAGACGAATTATCAAGTAGAGATGCGAAAATTGACACGATTTTTGGAAAAAAATATTTTCCTCTCTTGGAAAAATGAAAAAAATAATTTTTTCTGAATAATTTATTATTTATTTAATTTAAATAACAATTCAGTGTTTTTTTATAAACAATTATTTTAAACAAATGCATGTTTCATTAGTCGTTAATTATTAGTTGGGTTTCAAATTTTTTTTGAATTATTTATTTAAATTTTAATTTGGATAAAAATTCAGTATTTTTTTATAAACAATTATTTTAAACAAATGCATGTTTCATTAGTCGTTAATTATTAGTTGGGATTCAAATTTTTTTGATTTATTTTAATTTTAATTTGGATAAAAATTCAGTATTTTTTTATAAACAATTATTTTAAATAAATGCATGTTTCATTAGTCGTAAATTATTATTTCTGATATTAAAAAATAAGAAAAATTTATGTAATATAATAATTTATCAAACAATAAATTTCAAATAAAAATTATTTGTTTATAAAATTGAATTGTTCACTGGGAATATTTATTTATTTACTCTTTGAAAACAAATAATCATGAAGAGTAAATAGTAAAATTAGTAAATTAGCCGATAGTAAATTATTAAATATATAGTTAACTAACAAGCAAGTAATTAATAAATTGTTTAAAATAATCGTTAGTAACAATCACTGATCATAAACAAAAAAATTTTTTTAATAAAAAAAAGTGTTTCTAAATTAAAAAGTACGACACAAAAGACTAGCTATTTTTCATGAAAATTAATAAAACACTAAAGCATTTTTCATTTTTTTTTTCAATTTTCCTCAATTACAAACAAGTTTTATTTTCTTTAATATAAAAAATAGATTTTTCTCTCACAGTGTCATTTTCCAATTTTATTGTGATACACAAAATTGAATTTATCTGAAATGAAAAAAAATCATTCAATATTGACAGAACAAAATTGACGAGTTAATTTAGACCTGCTTATCAAACATTGACGAGTTAATTTAGACCTGCTTATCAAACATTTTGTCCTTAAGCTTTTTATAATTATCGCATTGAAAGAACAACTAGGATTGTAAAATTCATTTACAATATTACAAATTGAAAAATCATTTTCAAAGTTATTTTTATCCCCTTGCAAATGAACTATTAATTATAAAATCAATAGACGCTAATAATATATAGAAAAAATATTCGAATCATTATTAAATATTAAATTATATTGAAATAATAATTTAAATCTATATTGTCTTAATATTTTAATTCAATATATTAGCATTCAATGCTAACTTTAGATATAATTAATATTGACGTATCGATTAAATTATTAAACTTTTGTACTTTTTCTACAAATGAAAATAAAAAAAAATTAATTCAAATGGTAGATAAACTAATTATTTTATTTAAAATTTAGTACACTTAATTATTTTAACGAATTAGAAAAATTTTTCGCAATTTTTACATTGAACCAGTTGGATTATCATCGACAAATCTAAATTCCAATTCTAGATGGGCGAGGAACTTATAGAAATGTCAATTGTAAATTTTAATGTGATTGGAAAAGTATGAAAGTCACCGGAGGTTTTTTTTTTTTTTTTTAATATTTGAGTCGTATCAATGAACTTATATTCAGCAAACAGTTTGAAAGCACGTAACCCTGAACCAAAGTTGGAATGTGTTGTAAGGACTATCTTGGGAATTTCAAGAGTTTGTTGGATCATTGTACTTAGTTCCTCAGTCCAAGAAGGAAATTTCTCGACGGGACTTTAATTAATTGGAACGATCTCGTGCACTTTACAACGTAAGCGCTGTTTCAGTTTGAAATTCTCCTGAAATCGTGTACAGTGGACCCGCACGTTAGTCTTTAGCTGGCCAACTTTAATCAGATAGTTATTAATGATTCCCCTTCTCTTTTTTTTGTGAAAATATTTCTAATTTCTTCCATTTTTGAACAAAGATAAAGAAAATTCCAATTATATCCATTGATAGTGTAGTGAAAATTACGTTTCTAAATACTTTCCCCAGCCGTAGTTTAACAATAGTGAGAAAATATTTAAACGTCCTCGATAGCCGCAGTCGTTAAGCGCTTGGTTTGCAGGTCATGCGTTCGGGGTTCGATCCCCTTGAGAGTCAAATTTTCTATTCAACTTCTGTAGTTTGAAGTGGGAGATACAATCGTATAATTAATCTTAGAAGTGATAATTAATTAGTAATAGTAATTTATTTAATTAATTAGAAATAGTAATTAATGTAATAGCAATTAATAATTAATTAAAAATAGTAATTAACTAATAACTAGTAATAGCAATTAATAACTAATTAAAAATAGTAATTAACTTTAGTAATGGTAATTAATTAGTAATTGTAATTAATTAGTAATAGCAATTAAGAAATAAATAATTAACTAATAATAGTAATTGGTAATTAATATAATAGCAATTAATAATTAATTACTAATAATTAAGAGTTAATTAGTAATTAATTAATATTAAACAATAAACATAAAAATGTCGGGGGCAAAACGCAATTTTTCAGAAACTTGACACTTTTTCGATATGAAATAAATATTTCTCGACTTCTCCTGGCTTTTTCAGATTTTTCAGAAAGAGCAGCGAATTATTCGTCTTCTATATCAGAATACGTCTATTTCGTTTCTTTTCTGTTTTTTCTGCTACTATATTATCGTCTTCATTTATGTCACGACACATCACATGTGTGCCCCTCTCATTTCCATCGAGATCGAATCAGCCGAGAACTCAGTCGACTGGAACTGGCATTAAATTGGCTATAATTCCAATTAAATCTCGAGCGCGCGATTCAAGAGGGCTTATGAGTCGAACTTAATCGAACTCAGTACCGTTCAACTTTAAGCTCAATGTTCCTCCCTTTATTCCTTTTACAATATCCGATATCGTGATTTATAAGATATGACGAAAAAATAGAAATTTTTTTCCCCCTTCTGTTCTTGCACTTGGCCTTTGTAACTTTTTAGATTGAGAGAAAAGATTTTTTTTTAATGAAAATTTAAAAATTTAGGCTAGACAAATTAGAATTTTTCTTTCAAATGGTATGTGTAAATTAAGAAACAAAAGAACTCAAATAATAATAAAATTGGGAAACGATTTTTTGTATTTGAATTTTCACAAAACGAAAGAAAATTTAATTAAGATAAAAATAAATATTTCATTTAAAAGGATTAAATAATTCACGAATTTCGTATTATACGAAATATATTTTGTGAAAACTGTAAATGTGAGAAAAAACATTGGAAATGTGAGAATAAGTAATGAGAATAAAATGTCAGTATTTTGTATCTCGCGAAAAAAGCGAGAAAAACTTTAACTGTACCCGTGTGGAAAAATGTTGTGGCAGTCTAGATTCCCGACTAGCATTAAACTAGCCCGTCTGATTTAGACGGTCTGTTAGGGATCTGATTAGGAACTTACAAGACGGGCAGATTTGAATAAATTTTAAGTCTAAAATGTCCGTCTTGTCAGCCTCTGTTAAGACCGTCTATTCTTGGTCTAGATTAAGTAGATTTGTTGGTTATGTTCACCAAAACTGAGATAAACAATCACTTGTGTCATTAGTGGTTTTAAACACAAAATTGGAATAAAACTAGTGCATTCGTTTATGTAAGTACCTTAA